>BMAO01030578.1:0-20068 GCA_019973975.1 Trichonephila clavata | reverse complement strand
CTTCTTGGGCATAAAATTCTTTGCACTAATTTTTCATTAAGCAAAAATACTGTTAACTGTTATTTGTCAATAAATATGTTATCAGCTTTTTTAAATGTTCTTTTTTTTCTGATGTTTTAGTCTTAATGTATTTTTAAATTTAATGTTGAATTTTTTTTTTTTTTTTGATTTCTTAAACTTTTTAAAATGGTTTCAGACTTCTAGTAATAAATTTACTAGATATATAATATTCAAATCAAAGAATTTCCTTTAACTTTATTTTAATCAGATACTGAAGAAAAGAATTATTGGTCAATTCCTTACACATAAATTTTTGTATATTTTAACACATTTGAATAAATAAGTACCTTGACTCAAGCTTTTTAAATTATGAAGGGGAAAAAAAATGTTCAAATGCAATGTAAAAGCTTTGTGTTCAAAATTTTGTTAAAATAGATTTGCTCTCGTGAATGCATTAAATGTTTTGAAGAAATAATTAGTTTAAAAATCCAAGTTATTCGAAAATTTACGTCTTAGAAATTCAAAATATTGATTATAAAAAAAAAAATTAGATTCTATGAAAAAATTAAATTATAAAAATTAATTTATGAATTGTGCTTTATATTGTAATTAAGATTAAGCTTCTATTTAATGTTAGATGAATCTTCTGTAAATCATATTTTTAAAAAGTTACAGTTTTAAAAGGTTGTCCTTTATACTAAAGAATTAGATTCATATAATAAACAATTATTAAATTGCAGCAAAATATTGGTAAACAAAATATCAATTATATACTAATAAAAATAAATCACCAGTAATCTAATTTTGAAAAAGTGGATTGTTAAAAGATTTGTGTTCTTAATATTAACTAATTTATACAAACAGTTATAAATTGACTCATTAAATTTTCATTAATAAACATATATTTTTGATTGCTCCACATAAGTTTACTTGTTGATTGTTTTATAGTTTCTTAGAAATATTTATTTCCTCAACTACTGGAAAAGTTTTATGGTTGAAAATAACTCTGCTTCAGATATTTAACTGATGTGATTTTCTTTTATGAAATATATATGTTGTATAATGTTATACTTCAATACATATATAGTGCAGGATATTTGTACTTATTTCTAATTATACGCAGTATATTAAATGTTATAAAGTAAAATTTATTTAAATGGATTTTATAGCTATTGAACTCTTAAGTTTTCTCTTTGCAACAAACATTTATAATCATAGATTAAATTGTGCTTGTATTATATTTCAAATACGAAAGTGTGCATACAAAATAAAAAGGGGAAGTATTAAAAACTTTTTTCACTTAATGAACCTGATTTTGATTATTTTTTCAGATATAAAAGAACTGAAACATTAATATTAGATTCTGATTAATATCATATAGAGAATAGCATATTTTTTCGTACTGCTCATCGTTAACAGAGTTGATTCATTTTTTCTGTCTAAAATGTGTTTTGCATTTTTCTCCTGTGCTGTAATGTTAAATAAGCTATTTTTTAAATGTTAAATAGAAAAATAAGTATTTGTAGAATATTTTGAAATTATTATTTTATAAACAAATGTATGGATGTTGCAAATTTTCATTAAAATTGAGACATTTTTCTGTCTGAATATAGGCTTTGTGTTTAGTTCAGGCTCTTGTACATTTGGCAAAGACAGCTTTAAAGGAAGTAGAAATGTTAAACCAAATAAAATTTTGAAATTTTAATTGATAAATTATTTTTTTCATATAATATTAATTATATGAGTGAGGTTATTTGCCAGCATTTAAATATAGTACTTGCATAAAAAAGGCAATGAAGCAATTTTTTTCATTTAACTTAGATTATAATTAAAAGTTTTTTTTTTCTTTTTTTGTGGAAATACATTGAAAATCTTTTGATATTTTCCAAACTGCTCAGTAGTTAACGATTTTGGACTAATTATTTAAATGTATGTAATTAAAACTTGTCTAGATCTTGGTTTTGTTGATATTGAATGAAACTATATATTTCTTTCCATTTTTTTTTTAAACCTAGGAAATAAAATTGTTTAACAGAATTGTGAAAATTTGATCCATTTTTTGTCACAGAGAAAGGCCATTTATGTAACATGTCTTTATTTCAATGATTACATATTTACTAATAAATTTATCATTTTAATGTAAGTGCAAGCACTTATTTTTAAGAAATTTTTCTTATTTACTGAACTTATTTGCTAAATCATGATAGTATTGTTATTTGGTATTCCATTAAGTATTTTTTTTATTAAAAAAATATGGCGGGAACTCTAATGTTTAATTTTTAAAAAAATGTTTCAATATCAATTTAATATTTTTTTTTATATTTCCATTTTTTATTATTAAAATCAGTGTAATACTCAAGGGTGGGGCTTGGGGATTCAAACTCCTTCCATAAACCAATCAATTTTTAACATAGAGATTACACCTCTGTGTTTTTTAGAATGTAATCCTCCCCTCCCCCCTCCTGAAAGAGAGGCCATTACTAATTAAAACAAATCTCATATTTTGAACTGTTCAAAATTGAGGAGGAATCTATGCTTTCTATCAAAAATATATTAAATACTTTAAAGCCACATTAATTATTGAAATTGCCATCATTATTAAAATAATGATTAAACCACATAGCTTCACTTTTCTTATATAAACAACTAAATTTTTTTAGTCATTTCTTAAAGAAATAGAAATAACAATCTCTATGAGTTATAGTTAATAAAATAACGAGCTTTTTTCTGAAAAAATGTCTGAAACTGATAATCTTGCTTTTCTATAAATATAATGCAACTCTTGATATTTAATTGGTATAATTTCAACTATAGCTTTTGTATATATTTTATTAGGTACTTATTCAATTCCTACTATTAGCTCACACTCTTTCTATATTTATCTTGTTCAAATTTTCAATCGTTAATAAAATGCATTATTTAATTTCATGCATTTTAAATGCATTTTTTAAAATTTATTATATAATTTTTATTTATGCATTGTGATTATTTAATTATGTTTAATGAAAATTCTTGACTGAAATTAATTATTTAAAGAATTATAGATGCATCCATGTTGGCATCATTTTTGGCGACTTGGGTCAAAACCTTAAAATTTTTCTCGCATTTTAAAGCCCTTAGGTGAGCTGAAATTTTATATACATGCTTCTTTTGAAAGACAATACACTAATTTAATTATAATTAATAAAAAGTAATTGATTAAAACTAATTCTTCAAAGAATTACAAATACAGCCACATTGGCATATATTTTTGGCGACTTGAAAAGGTTTTTCTCACATTTTAAAGCACTCATTTGAGCTAAAATTTTCTATACACTATTGTTTTGGGTAACAATACGATAATTTAATTGTAATTAATAAAAATTATTGTCTGAAATTAATTTTTTAAAGAATTACAGATACAACCACTTTGGCTTCATTTTTAGCGACTTGGGTCAAATCTTTAAAAAAGTTTTCCCCCCCCATGTTTCTAAGCATTCAGTTGAACTGAAATTTTATGTACACGATTGTTTTGGATGGCAATGCGATACTTTAATGATAATTAATAAAAATTAATTGCCACTTAATGTTGTGATTCTGTCATTTATATTAATTGTAACTATTTAATAAAAAGCAACTAAAATAATTTTTTTTTTTGTTGATCTAAGTAGAATTGACTTAATTTTATTTTTCATTTTACTTGTTTGTTATAAGAACACCTTTTTATGGTTAGAAATTGAATCATTTAAAGTTATCACCAATACAAACATAGGCAATGCTATCGTACATCAAATATGTGACAAATTCACTACTATTCGTTCAAAACGTATTCTTAAGGTGGACTTCTAAATGTACTGAAAAGGTCAGGGTACTTTAACTTAATGAAATCACATTATTTGGATATGAAACTTTTGTTGAGAACGTAAATTACTCATATAAATCCACCTTGAAATGTAAAAATGTCAGAAATGGTCTAGAAAATTTTAAAATTACGAAAAATACATATATCTTTGCTTCCAAAATGTGGACTTCTAAATGTACTGAAAAGGTCAGGGTACTTTAACTTAATGAAATCACATTATTTGGATATGAAACTTTTGTTGAGAACGTAAATTACTCATATAAATCCACCTTGAAATGTAAAAATGTCAGAAATGGTCTAGAAAATTTTAAAATTACGAAAAATACATATATCTTTGCTTCCAAAATGCTCGGACGCCATGTTTGGCAAGCTTTAGTGTAATGACTGCAGATGGCGCCACGTGTATGCAATCTACTTACAAAACTTTTAAAACATTACTTTAGAAGAAAATTGAGCATAAACTGCTTAAATACACATTTAGAATACTTTATTTTACGAAAAAAGAATATTTTGCTACATGAATAATGATTTTAATCACTTCAGAAACACTAATTCTGCTTTTTTTATATGAAAGGGGGAGGAGGTAAGAGAATTAAAGTAACCCTAGACTACGTCATGAGATGACGTCATTGTTAGGGAGGGGACCCTCTTCATTGGAATGAAAGAAGGAAGTTCTGACAATTTGTTTCCAAGATGAAACGGTCAAGTGACCTTGAGATAAGGTTGACGGGGGTGGGGGGAAACATGAATAGGATAGCTGTTTATTTCAGGGGGAGGCGATTGGAATCTATTTTGGGACTGAAAGGGGGTTATTGTGGGGTGTATACTTTCTTAGTGAGTGAAACATTTGTAGAATTGTCATTTCAACCAGATTGAAAGCTCTTCTGCAGGGAGTGGTCAATGGATGCTATGCACCGGGGCCCTAAAATAATCAAGAATAAAAAAAATATACTCTTGCATATGAAAACTTTACAATACTCCTATTGATGTCAATATGGCGAGTTGTAAAATTTATCAAAAACGTTATTATTATGGATATCTAAAATTCGACAATCTTCAAAATAATTCTTGATGTTACGAAAGTTTAGTTTTTGTTATTCGATTTGGAAGTTCCCAAGAATCCCTACCTCAAATGGACTTTTTAGAGAGAAGTGGACTTATATTAATAAAGTAGCGAAATTTTTATGAAGAAGCCTGGTTGTTATTTCAATAGTAACTCTAAAAATAATGTGAATGTTTCAAAAATCTTAATTCAGGCTCTGTAAAGAAAAATCCTAACTATATATACATAGAAAAAATATTACATAGAAGTATTTTCCATGAAAAGAGAATGTTTTGAAATGTAATTTTTCTTCATGTTTTTGCTATAAAATTGCATTTAAATAGTTTTAATGTAATGGAATATAATGGAAAATTTTAATCGAATTGTTAAGTAATTACTACTCTGTGCTAATGGATCACATAAGCAGAATAAAAAATTCGTAAAACAGAGAATTATGCACAGATTTCAAAAATAAGTTATTTTTGTATTTGGAAAGGAAGTCCTTTCCGAAATTAAAGCAGCTACGTACAAATGGACTGCACTCTTAAAATTTCCCATTTGGAAAAAAATTCAATCAATATTAGATATGTAAATTTTGAAGATGAAAGATTAACTATAAATGAGAATTTTTACAGGGTTTATTAAAGTAATTTATGTGCCTGGAGCAGGATTAGCAAAAGAAAGAAAGAGAGATTAGTGTCGCTCTATAAAACAACAAGAGGGCTATTGATCACAAACCTCGTAATGTTCAACCTCGGTCGAGTAACGAGAATGACACCTGAGCTGGCATCCCTCTTTCCTAACTACCACATAAATGGGAGGAATGGCCTCATCTACACGGAGGGTCTTTAGTGGCAACAGGATTTGAGCCCATGACACTCCAGACATGAACTCGTGAGCATAACCACTAAGCTACTGCGCCACCAGGAATAGCAAAAATTCTATTGAAAAGGTTAAGGGAGTCTGATAACCAATCAGTTTTTAATATATTTGAAGTTTTCTGAGATTTGACAATCTCAATATTCGACAGTTTAGAGAGAGTGATTAGTTTAGCAATCATTTTAAAGCATTTTTCCATTCTTAAAAATTTAATTAAAAACTGGAAATAGGTACCGCCCCCTCCCTTATCTGCCTAATGGCGGACCAACTCCCATTGTACAAATTATGCAACTCTATCACAGCTCAAATTGTAAAACTGTAATTTCCTTGTATTATGTAGTTCATACGGTTTTTTCTTCATAATTGGCTGTAAAATTTATAACACATCGTCGCGTTTAACTATTTTTGCACATTCATGCAAAGCCTCCTTATCATAAATGTAAATTTGTCCAAACTGTGAGTTTGCTCCATTCTGTAAAAAAGATGTAGTTTCTTTTGTTAACTTCACCTTAAAAAAAAACTTGAAATGAATTTATTACAGCATCATGAAAATTTTTTTGTATATAAAGAGAGATATTTGGGAGAATAATCGGTTCGTTCAGTGAAATGGCTATTATAACTCTTACTTTTACTACTAAAATCGCTTCTGTTCAGTTATGTTTCGAGGTTTTTAATTTTTAAAGAGCAATATTTGTGTTTTTACACATAGTTAAAAACCTTAGAAGCTTTTTTTGCTTTCATTAATTTTTTCCTATTGAGAAATTGCCGGGCTCAAAACACATTCTTGTGTTACTAAAAGACAATATTTGGAAGAGGTGGAATACTACTGAAAATTATATGACTTAAAATCAGCCTTTTTTTCAGCTGATACTACAATGAGACTTTATTGAGTTCAAGTATTCCGTATACAAGTATTACAAATATAACTGAATTTATCTATGATATTTCAAAATGTATTATAACACTATAGTAAAATAATTTCAAGTCATGGAATAAAAATCAAACTTTTTAAATTGCACCGACTTAAAACTGAGAAAAAATTAGATGT
Organism: Trichonephila clavata; assembly: GCA_019973975.1. Taxonomy (NCBI): domain Eukaryota; kingdom Metazoa; phylum Arthropoda; class Arachnida; order Araneae; family Nephilidae; genus Trichonephila; species Trichonephila clavata. The sequence goes on along the minus strand of BMAO01030578.1, from coordinate 13,258 downwards.
TATACGTACATACCTGGGGTTTTCTAATTTCAGTTTGTATCATTATTATTTTTATAAGTGTTTCAAAACTTTTATGAAAGCATCATGATAAGATTAGGTTGAGTAATCTCTGTCATCGTATATATATATAACAAATGCTATCAATTTTATGTAAAACATATTTTAAATATAAAAAAAATATATATGAGTATTGAAAACACTGGCGGAGCTGGTCCTGAGTGGACCCTGTATCATCCTTGAGGGCACTCTCAAAGGCAGGCATGTCAAACACGCGGCACGCGGGCCACATGCGGCCCGCCAATACCTAGGTTGCGGCCCGCGGAGACATTTTACAAAATTTTAACTGTCAATATATATTTAAGGTTTTTTTTTTTTTTTTTTAAATTTTTTTTCTGGTAAACCTTTTTTAAAAAATTTACAATATATTCACCTGCTATCTATTCTTGTTTTTTAAAAAATTCTATTTAATTATAAAAATAGCCTTTAAAGGAAAATTATTTTCAATATTTTATTGAAATTTTTAAAAGCTTTTATTTAACTTACAATGTATGTATGTATGTATGTATGTATGTATGTATGTATGTATGTATGCATGTAATTTGTTCGGGTGGAATCTTGCAACTCAATTTTGAAGCTGATATCTTCCTCCCATTGAGCTGAAATTTTGTATACATGTTTAGTTTGGATGACAATGCATGTTTTGACCATTTATATTCCGATATTGCAATTAATTAAAAAGATATTAATTAAAAACTTTAAACTAGTTTTGGGCGCCAACTTGGATATATCTGCATTGTTGTAATAATTTTATTGTTACAACAATGACAAAAGTTGGCGTCGAAAATCGGTTTTCAGCCAAACTGGAATTTCATAACGTTGCACTATTGACAGTATTAATTAACTTTGTCTAAAAAATAATTACATTTCTACAACGTAAAAACAATCTAATTTCTACAACGTATGCAATTTTTTAAAAATTTCTATCTATTTCCTTGGATTTAAATTCAAAACAAAAAAGTAGAGCTATTTTTCAAGTAGATTGGTACATTGTATACCTTTCTCAACGCTGCCAAGTTAAACTGAGATGGAGTATTGAAGAAATTCTTTAAATAATTTATCTAACTTTAATCTATGAAACTCAGACAAAAAATAATTACAGAATCGGAAAGATCATTTTTTTAATGTATCTTACCCATCAAAAAGGAATCCGCTAGGAAAACAATAAGAGAAAAATATTATCTAGAAATGCAATATATTTTCGATTAAAAAAAATAATTTTACAATAAAATGAAGTAATTTTTTAAAGAAATTTTCTAATTTTAAGCCTACGAGTAATTTAAATATACCTCATTTTATCACCAGTAATCTAAACACACACTACGACATGTGTCCTTAAATTTAATTACAAATAGAATCTGTTAATTTTATTTGAATTTAATTATTGATTTTTTCAAAATCAAGTTTCTAAAGATGATCTGAGCAATTAAAAAAAAAAAAATAGATTCTTACGTAGAAGATATTCAATGTCCAGCAAAAAATTATCATTATTTGATAAAACTTTCTTTTTTGATTACAAAATGCGTTTTTAGTCTTAAGCATTTTATTGATTAATACAAATATTTAAATGCCTTTTGAAGTTTTTAATAAACAATTAAAATTTTCTTCTAATATGTTAGAGAAATACATCCCTTATCTTCAAAATATTTCAAATAAATAATATATTCTTTAAGTTTTTCAAAAATAGTCAAAATTTTAATTAAACATTTAATAACTTTGTCATTTATGAAGATAATCTCACTAAACCTTTTTTTTCGTGTGTAGAACAATGTTAGCCAAAATCTGCATGAAGATTGAAAAAATTGCTTAAAAATTACGGATTTAAAAAAATTGTGTTTTTAGTCTAATACCATTTTGCGAGAATTAAGTCAGCTAAACCAGGGATGGCGAACCAGCGTTCAATGAGTTGAACAGGCTGAGAAACCTGTCCAACGATAACTAAAAAGTAAAAAATAAATTAAATGTAAAAAACTTTTTTAAGAACAAGCTTTTATTTAAACGCGCTAAAAAGAATAAAATAAACTTTTCCTTTAAAACTTTTTTTACTATCAACTTATAACGTCATTACACAATTTATATGATATAAAAGCTTGTCGCTAGATTTACCTGTGTAGATAAACAAGTAAAATAAATAACTTGACCTGATTGATTTTGGTTTTTAAAAATTCACACTAAGTAAATACGAGTACTTAAATATTGCGACAAGCTTTTATATCATAAATTGTGTAATGACGTTATAAGTTGATAGTAAAAAAGTTTTAAAGGAAAAGATTATTTTATTCTTTTTAGCGCGTTTAAATAAAAGCTTGTTCTTAAAAAAGTTTTTTTACATTTAATTTATTTCATTTAATTTCACTGTAATAAACAAATTCTTATTAAATTCTTAAATGCACTTTTGCATATTATTTGCTATATATCGCACTACGATTCATCGTGTGTGAAACTTTTTTTAATTCTCTTTGAAGTGTCCAATCAGTAAGAGGCGAATAGCATGGCGTCAAAGGCCATTGAAGATTTATTTTTTTAAAACATTTAAAACCCCCAAGATGACCAAGTCAAATTGCAGTGTTTGCTCATTCGTTTGTGAATAAAAGTGTATTTTGGGTTTTATTCATATTAAAATAAAAAGTTATTTAATAAAAATATAATGACACTGCAAGAACAGAGTAAGAAAAGATAAACTGAAGATGAACATCATAACTTTCAAGAAAAATGGGAACTACAATATTTTTATGCCCATAATAAGAATAAAATATTAGGCCTGATATGTAAAAACTCTAATTCAGCCGCAAAGGAATATAATTTTAAAAGGCACTATGACAGAAATCAGAAAACAAACTCTGACCAACATGCTGGGAAACTTTGACAAGACGAGTTGTCGGAACTGAAATCAATTTAAAAATGAAAAAAATTTATTCACTAAATTTGTTGACGGAGTGAGTGAGCGAATGTTAACAACGAACTCTTCAACTGCTCGAGGACGTTTGGCCACGAACCTCGTAATTTTGAACCATGGTTAAGTGACGAAGACGATATCTGAGCTGGCATCCCTTATCCTGCCTTCCACACCACACCAACTGGTGGACGTCTTAACCTCGACATATTTAACGTGCATCGGCCCCCTCTGCATTGAGGATTTTCAGCGGTATTAGGCCAGTTATTTTATGACTCGAGTCCGTTACCTTGACCACCAGGTTACCGCGGCCACCTAAATTTGTTGAAGACTATACAACTGCTATAAAAACTATATATTTTCCCTTTTAATCGCAGCGGGTCGAAACCATTTACTGAAGAAGAATATATTAGTGAGTGCTTAATTAAAGTGAAGGAATAACCGTATTTACTCGAATTTAAGCCGCACTTTTTTCCAATGTTAATGCTACAGAAATGGGGTGCGGCTTAGAATCGAAGAGAAAGAAATTTGTTGGATGGGGTATTTAGAGAAATTATGAGTTCCCGTAATTAAAAATTGGTAATACTGATAAAATAACCGAAAATTCACGTGTTATTAGTTCTCCTTTTAAATTTATTTTGATTGCGTAAAATTTGATATCGATAAACCATTTTACATTATTTTTCATTCTTCACAATAACCTTTTGAGAATTTGGGGTGCGGCTTAGAACAGATGGCGGATTAGATTCGAAATATAAAAGCGGTATTATGTCCAGCACAAGTAAAAAAAAATTTTAAAGTGTAATTTTAAGTTGAAATTCTGTAACCAGCAGAGATGATGAAATAATGGAGAATTATAGTCATGTATTATGCATAATACATGTTTTTGATGCACTTTTAGAAATCTTGATGAAGTGTAAGTTATCCTTGTAAAAGTTGTTTCGAGTCTTACAACTGATAGAGCATTTACCATGACTAGTATTACTAAAGCAATTGCAAGATTAAAAGAAACAAGCAAACAACATGGTAATAGTACAATTTTGAACATTTTCATCGTATTATTACTTAGCAAGTATTGTACTTGGATATACTGGACATGTTTAAAATAGTCAGTATAATTGAAACTTTATTCGAGCATGTAGATTTTGGCATCGTCGATTTGCTTCATTTCTGGAAGATTTAGAATGGTAATTTATCGATCAACCATATTACATGAAAGTTCAATGGATTTTGACCAATAAGGGTTAAAACGATTTTTTTAAATTGCTGGATGAAATCATTATTTTCTTGGAAACAAGAAAAAACAATTATGAAAGTGTAAAAGATGATTAAATAATGATGAAAGTTAATTGAAAGATGAACATTGGGTAAAGCACTTGGCTTCCTCAGTTGATATTACTAGTCTACTTAACTTAAGCTTCAAGGCAAAAATTTATTTGCTACGATGCTATTTGATAATATTAACGCTTTCGAACAAAAATTATTACTGACAAATTATTGCAAATAGAAAGAGAAAACTTGTCTCAGTTCAAAGTTTTTTTTAAAAAAAATCTATTGATTAAATCATTTAAATTAAAATTTACAGAATATTAAATTAAATTATTAGAAATGGAATTCGCGATCAAATATTATCTGATTTTAAAAATTTTGAATTACAATTTCGTTTCTTAATTTCACCTCTATGTATCGATATTGTAATTGTTGATGAAAAGTTACAAATGGAATTAATTGAAATCTATTTTGATTCTTTGCCGAAGCAAAAAGTTTCGAAGTAATTTGTCTAGATATTTATATATCTTCATCTGTAGATCACGGTTTCTTAAAATGTTATCATTTATTACGCGTATAATGGCTATGTTCGGAAGCAATCATTTTCTTTAATGAAAAGTAACGAAAATTCTCAGAACAGTCGAGATTAAATGAAAAACATTTATCATCATTTCTTAAAAATTATATCAACTCAATATGTTCAACCAAATTTTGATGAATTGCTTTGAAAAAAAAAACGACGTCAAATATATTCTAAGATTAACATTACATTCATTCTATTTCGTAAAATATTTTTTTTTTTTTTATAAAACAATATAAAATATTTATAGTTTAAAAAATAAATGAAATATTAAATGATTATGTATGAAAAAATATAATACACTGAGTTTTATAAATACATAGTATAATCATCCTAAAAATCCTGTTTTATTAATTTTTTGAACATTGAAAACATGTGGCCCTCAACTTAATGTAAAATAGCTCATTGGCCCTCAACTTAATGTAAAATAGCTCATGTGGCCCGTGATATCAAATGAGTTTGACATGCCTGCTCTAAGGCCACCCCTGCGATTTTTTTGCTTACACGTTTGGGTGCCCGCCCTCAAAGCTTGGGGCCCCGTATCATTGATACGCGGTAACTGTGCCCCTGATTGGAAATAGCATTAATTTGTAAAACAAGAAATGGAATGCTTTAAAAAAAGGACTGACAAAAAAGTGCTCTAGTTAATATTTTCTAAGAAAAATGACATTTTCTTTTTAAAGATTCAAATCGAAACTTTATTTCCATAATAAGCATCCTTCTATGACAATTTCAAATACAATTTGTATCTAAGAGATATGAGCAGAAAGAAACTTATTAAAATTTCTCATATTTCTATCAAACAAAGAGAATTAGATCGATAAATAAATAAAGGTAACAAAGATAAATAAAACAAATATATATACCCTAAAACTCGAAAAAAAAATACTTTTTCTAAATTTCAAATAAAGATCTACCAAATTCTTCGTCGAAAAATTAAAACCCCCACCCATATTTCGTTTCCCTTCTTAATCTTATGGGCATTGTTTATGATACCTAAGACAATGTAGACGTATTTGTCAAGAGATAATTTGAACGTTTTCTTCCTAAAAATCCGGAGCCTTATAACGATGATTTTATAGAAAAGTTGAAATGAATTACATGATTTCTAAACTACAATACCAATTTCCACAAAAAGGGATAAATGTCATCCGAAACTAGGAAACAGTAAAATTCTACAATAGAATTACCTCAAAAATGTTATACTCAAAGGCCTACCCTGAAATACAATAATTCATGTGACAAAATATCAAGTGCATTGCACTCAATTATTTTCCATATGAATGGGAAAAACTCACATAATAATTATACCCAAATTAAGCAAATATATCCTATGTTTTCCGACAAATCTAGACTGATTAGCCTCATCATTTCTGCAGAAAAATGTATTTTTGAGTAGATTCCAGAACTATATATACTTAGAAGTGCAATGCACATTTTGATACCTATCCACTAGCACGGCTTTCAAAAAAAAAATGTCTCCGCACCCAATTTTGTGCGGCAGTGACAGAACCTTAGTCAAACGTTGAAACCTATTTGTAGAAAACTCTTTCCCATTCTTTCCTCACCCCCCCCCCCCCTTCGTTTGCTGACACGTTTTTCCTCTCTTGGATCTGGTTCTTCAAAGAGCGCATGCGCTCTCATACCGACTACATCTGTCAATCATTTCTAAACCACACCCCGTTCCTATAGTAACGATAGGTTTCCAGAAAACAAAAAGTTATCTTTATGACGTCATCCGAGTTGCAAACAACGCCATCTGTTGGATAAAGCAGATTTGTGTGAAATTTCGAAAACGCCATTAGCAACTGACATAAGCCAGAATTTTACTTATTTTCTATGTGTTGCCATGTTTAGCTTCATAATTTCAATAACAAATTAGTTTGAAAATTGTGTTGCGCTTATTTGTAATATTAGCAGTTATTATAAACCAAAATTTGGTTTTTATACACATTACTATATGTACAAAGCTTTATGGCCCTGTAATGACAAGTGCCCTATATTAAATGTGACATTGGTATTTAATTTGTCTAACTTTTCTGGTGATAGATTTTTATTGGCAGATGTATGTAGCTCTGAAAAAAGCTGTTCATTTTTTTGAAGGTTTAACAAATTGTCTAATTTGCTAAAAGCACTTTGGAGAGTATGTTATGTAACTAAGCAAATTTTAATTTTGAAAAATGTTAAATTTGATAATTTAAGAAATTGGTCAAAAAATACAGATCTGTATTTAAAAAAAGAATGGTATTTAAACTGTTTTCTTGTTAAAATTGTAAATTTTTTTTCAATTTAAATATGTAACATAGAATCATATAATCGCTGTGAATCACACAGCATTAAAGTATAATTACAAGTGTTGCTTTGTTGAGTCTGCTAAAATCAAATAAATCACTCCAAGAAATGGGGGTTTTTTTTACATTAATGGATTATTAGTTTTTTCCCCTTCTAATTATAAAAAAAGAGCGAAATATATGTAGTCTCAGGAAACATTTTGTGAGAAATCAAAGATAGTAGTGCTATTTCTAAAACTTATTTTTTGTGGTAGGAACATAAGAATTGCTTTAAAATGTACATCAATATTTGTTCAAAAGAGAAAAAAATGGGCAAATTTTTTATTCAGCTTGTTATATTAGAATTTGAATTACCGTAAAATCCGACGTATAGCGCCCACTTTTAACATAAAAAATAAGGTCGAAATTTACTGTTGCGCGTATAAAAATAAGGATAAGCATAGAAAAAAATTAATCGAAATACTGTTTATTTAAGGGAAATTACATACTTAAGGAGCTTTAAGGGTTGTAGTTTTAAAATTTTACTATTTTTTTCTAAAGCTTGGAATAATACCTCGAAGAAATGACTTCAAAACATAAGAACATTGCATACTTGCATTTCATGTTTCTTTTTTTAAAAAAAAGAGGGTGCGCGTTATACGGGCGAATATACCAAGAAATTAAAAAAAAGCAGCTTGAAAGTATAGGTGCGCGTTATACACGCCGGATTTTACGGTAGTTTATTTTTGCTGTGGGTACTCAACATTAAATCATTTTTAGTATGATATATTCTTTTTTTACAGAGTTTAGTTAGAAACGTTTTTAAACACAAGAAGCTTTTTCTTCTGCTGTAAGCGTTGAACATTAAATCATTTTTAGTTGAAGTAGCGTTGAATTCGATATATGCTTTGAATTCTTATTTTTCCCCTCAATTCTAGATATCGCCAGTTTGGCTTGTCTTCTTTCCTGCTAATACTTAAATACATTTCTTGCTCATTTATCCTATTGAGGTGGTCAGCGTAGCAAACACGTAAAAGAGTTTTTAACAAAAATAGCATTTTTTTAATGCTGGCGAAAATTTAAGAGGATGGAGAAAGGAGCATATTGTTCTGCACCTCCGTTTAAGGACCCTCCATTTGTGGAAGGGGATGCTTTCAAACCTACACGAAACTTCGTATTTTTTAGGGGCTTAGCTACCGCCGTTTCAATGATACGGGTTCTCCAAGCTACATGGGCTCAACATATGTAAGCAAAAACGGAAATTTTAAAAGGTCCCCCCCCCCAATAATTTTTAATATAGGGTCCACTTAGGACTTACTACGTCAGTGATATTTTTGCTAGTTCTACAAATCTATGATGAGGTATAATATTTTATAAATGTTGCGATCTTTTAACTCCTCTATATTTACTCTAGTTATTCATATTCTTCCATAAAATTGGAATAGAGAAAATATTTCCGAACATTCAGGCACAAAACCTATTTTAAACTATTCAATTATCAATTTGTTATATCCAAAGATTCTCCCATTCTAAACTATCCTCTTTTTAAGAAATCTCTTTTTTTTTTCATCTCTGATTTTAAAAAAAACAAACGCTCCTCTCATTGTATTTTTTATTTACGTTTTTGAAATAGGAAAATTTAAAACTGATTCCAGTTCTAAATTTTTCTTTTCATTTCTTCCACCGCATTTTATTATGTATGAAACACCCAATGTTGAGACTGGAATTACTTCCAGTTCCCCACAGAGTGATTAGTGGTAAAAACTTTGCATTACAATATAACATCAAAAAGAACTGCTTTGCACTGATTAATAAATATTAGTTTAATATTAGCTAGAATCTCTAATTTTGAGATATCTAGTTTTGTTACCGGCGATAAGTATGTAATCTGTATTGAAATTAAAATACCTATATATATATATAATGCAATAATAAATCAATGATTTTCATTAACTCTTCTGGAGTAAATTTTCTGTTTCACATAAACCACCCAACTAGAAAGGCCGTAATGTTACTTAAGCTTTTTGAGACCCAGTATAAATCTTCAAAATTAGATGTTACACAATAACACGTTCACTCACTGTCAAGGATTGCACATCCTTTCTGAAAAGAACTATTATTTATCGAAAATATAAACAATAGAAATAGCCAATGTTCGTTTTTTCTAAAAGGAAACATTTAGAATAGTTTTTTTGAGACAATTTGAATTTTCGTTATTAGCTGGGGATTTTCGAGCTCATTCTCCTCTAAGACAAAAAGGGTGTCTATCGCCTTTTGGCTTAACAGTGTTCATTCATCTTCACAATGTAAATAACGATGCTTTAATTAAAAAATAAAACACGTATATATGTGTGTGTTTATTTTGACCAACAAGATACAAATTCATGCAAATCAAAACAGTTCAGACATAATTTATTTTTTCTAACAAATGGATGAGTTTTTTTTTTGTAAGATTAAGAAATTTATGATATCCATATAGTGCATAAGCATTTTTGCATAGCAAACATCATGCAGCTTTTACATTTCGAGACTGACGCCTATCCGGTACAGTGGCTATTGACGCTGACTGCTGTGCTATTGGGGCTGGATTCGAATCCAGGAGAAGTCATAGATGTTTATAAATGTATAGTCTCTTCGTGGTATGGGGTATTCTAAATAACCGTAGAATCTCAAGTCCTCTCTGAGATTGCTGGAAGAGAGGTGGGCTCATTTCTACTCTAATTTGGAGGGAGAACAGACTCCCTTCTAAATTGGGTGGAATCGAGACAAATCGCAATCTTAAAGTACCCAAAATTCGTCGTTTTGGGAAGAATTTTTCGAAATAGGTTTTATGCTTTTATTTTATAGCCCATACATTTAAGATTCCAAAAACACTCTAGTTTTTATTTTTACGACATTTAGAAACAAATTATAGCATAATTAGTAAATCGGAAATGGAGTTTACAAAACCGGAAGTACGTCCCTACTCAAAATACTTGTAAGATATTGAACAGAAATTTCAGAACATGTTTTATTTAGTTATATCTGTGTTATGAATCAAAATCTAATCTCTGTGAAAAAATTTATGTACTTTATTGCTTTTTTATGAAAAAGATCATTAATTTTTTTAAAAATCGTGTTTTTGCATAAAATTTGGCATAATTAAAAAACTTTCAAAAGTATTACAAATCTTTTTTCCCTAACACATATAAAGATGTTATTCGCGTACTGTATAAATATTATTTGAATACATCATTAGAATTTTCTGTAAATGCAATTTTCATCAAAATTTCACTAAAAACGACAATTGTTATAGTCTATAAAACTCTCCAGAAAACAGCAAAAGTTTTAAAAAAAGTCCAAATTATTAAACATGAGCTAAAAAGATCTTGACCCATAAATATGGTGAGTTTAAAAAATGTAAAATAAGAAGAAATTTTTTTATACCATATTAAAATTTTTAAATGAATTTTCTGAGAAACTTTGTTTTTCAATTTTTTGCTTCATGGTAAAGTTCACTACAGGATTTCTTTTTAAGATATTGAATTGAAACTTTCAGAAAATGTTTTATTTAGTTTCATCTCCAGTCTAGACTATAACCTAATCTCTGTGTATATATTTATGTATTTTATTGCACTTTTGTGAGAAAATAACATTAATTTTTTGTAAAAAATTGAGTTCTTGCATAAAAAGGTCATATTTCAAAAACTTTTCAAAGTATTATAAGTTCTATAGCTCTAAGCACAGATAATGATTTTATTTATGTATTGAATACATATTATTGGAATATATTAATTAGAATTTTCAATACAAGCCTTACCGCAACTGCAATTTTTCACTAAAATTTCACTCAAAATTCCCAATATGTCGAAAATTATTTTTAATTTTGTGGAAATTGTACTTGAATTCCTAGTTTTATGCCCTATTTCAAATAAAAATAAGTTTATTTAGTTGAAAATTTATGTATTTCAAAAAAAGTGCTCCGAAGGTAGTCACATACCTTAACCTGTATAATGCTCTAAGCTAGAGCTAACGACAGACGTAAATGTAGTACTTTGCTGCAATAAATTTTGCGGGCCTTGATCTGAAGTTACTATCGATCAGGTGGCATAAGTAACAACAACATTTTGAGACTTAATAAATAGAGACTTAGCACTTTTACCTTCATCAGAATGTCTTGGTTTAACAGAAAGATTATGACTGATATAACAAAAATTAAATACCTTCTACCAAAAAATCTATCAAAGTCTAGAATTTCAGTAAATGCAAGAGAAAATTCATTTTGCTTACGTCTATAGCTAGCTTTTGTAAAATAATATTTAATACCAGTATATTTAATTACTATTTGTTTTATAATTTTTAATACTTTAAAGTTCTTAAATTTTTAGCAATATAATCAAGAAATTTTATTAAATTATTCGTTGAGTTTTGAGTTAGTTTCTCATAATTCATTAGATTCTGAAAATGTATATCAACTATTTGCCTTACGTTTTCATTGCGTTCGTCAATAGCTTTGATATAAACGACTAGTACGAAACATGTTAAATTTCAACACTTAGCTTCACTTTTTAAAACCACACATAATTAATATACTTGATTTTTCACATAAAAAATTCATTATATTGTTGTAAACTTTGAAACTGAATTTTAAATAAACTCCACTCATCAAATTTTCGCGATAAAAACGTTGTGGAATTTTCGGCAATTTGTTTGCAACATTTGCAGAGGTTTCATTTTACCCCTAGAATTACTATTGCAAAATATTACTCTAAATGGAAATTATATATATATAGCTGTACTTTAGCAATTGTATTGTAAGGTCGTGCGTTTTACCTCTAAATCTTGCCAATTAGAACGTGTCTCTGAAAAAGGAACTTCTGTTTCGTTAATTTCCTTATCCTTTGTAGATTAGTAACATCCCGCTATCAATTTTTTTTGTGAAATTTTTCAAACACACTTAAATGTTCAGAAATATTACAAACATCTTTATTTTCTGAAAATTCCACAGTTTTCTTCATTTTGGGCTTTATCATTGCCTTCCTTCTAATGAAGGACATTATTAATCATAATTACTAAAAATAAATCGTAAAAAACAATTAAACGGAAATTACTCCACGAATAACATCCATTTGACTTAGCTAAGAAGCAGTTCAGTTAAAATTATTCTAGGAAGTAAATTTTCTAATGGGTCCTCGTTGTCTCCGAATGATTCCTGACCTTTTGTTTTATAATTGCCACTAAGTATTAATTTTAAAGCAATTTTGGATTGCGAAGAACGTAACTGTGTATGCACTCGTTACATCCATAAAAACTCAAGCACCAAACTAGCAGCTCTTTTTTTCTCTGGTTCATTACAAGAGATAACTGTTTGACTTTGGTCAGCCTATGACCGTTGAACATTTGGTCGTGTGCCCTGCCCTAATTAGTCTTAATTCAATTGTCGAAAAACATTGGAGAGCATGTGCACTAACCGGCATAGGTGCTGTTGCAGTGTGCGGAATTTGTGAAATAAAATTATACGAAGAGAGAATAACGTCATCTGGAGCATAATCAAATATGTATAACAAATTTTTTTAAGACTAACGGGATACTAATTGTTTGAGTTAGCCCAATTTCGATCAGGTTTGGGAAATAAAATGACCGTATTGTACTGCTATTTATAAACACAAGCAACACGAGAGCTATTGGCAATGAACTTTGTAATTATGAACCATGGTCAAGTGTCGAAAACGACACCTGAGCTGGCAACTCCCTTCCAAACTTGTACACCATGCCAACGTGAGGATTTTGAGCCTTGACACATTTAACATACATCAGCTCCTCTAAACAGCGGGTTTTCAGTGATGCTAAGCTCAAACACACATGACACATTATTTAGTTTTAATGTATTTACTATTTTATTTTCCTTCTTTTATTTTCCTATTACTCGTGAGAGAGAGAAATCCTGTTGTGATGAAAATGTCTAGGACCCCAAAGTGGGTTAATCCAGCCTAGGGCTGAGGAACTTTTCGTGGTGAAGGAGTTCCAACATGAATGAAGGGGGAAAATGCTTGCTTAGTTTGAAAGTAACTTCTCTAGTAAAAACGGAAGAAGAATGTTTTATTTCCTGTCTTTTATACATTACGATGTGATTGTGTGGTGAAAACATCTTAGTTTTAATTCTGGGTTTTTTGCGTGACTTTAAAGACAAGGCGAAATTTGACTCACGTC
>BMAO01030577.1:0-19376 GCA_019973975.1 Trichonephila clavata | reverse complement strand
CGACTTCATCGCCAGATAAAGGGCGGAGGGACCTGACGGTCCCAGTCCCTTGAGTGTAAAACAGAAACGAGCCAGTATGGTTTTGTCTAGCGACTAGTTAACTTGCCTTGACCACGATTAGCTCGGATGTGTACATAATGCATAGTGAAAACAAGAGTTACATTTTTTTTTTAAATATTCTATTACTAGTGGAATATATTTTTTAATTTAAGTTTTTTCTAAAACCCAATTTTTTATACTTGTGAATCTGAAATAGCTATTACCATAAGTGTATTCAAATGTGTAATATTAAAGATTTTAGTCATAGATAGGATATTGTTGGAATTGAAACGCTACTGAATTTCTTCTTCACTTAAAAGAATGGAATAAAAGTGTAAGCTTACCAGTTATAAAGACAGGCAATGGTTTTGATGATACGAAGGAATTCATAATAAACTATTATTTTCAATATAAATATAAATTGATAGTTTCAGCCTTGAAAGAATCACACGTTAATTCCTGGTTAACATATTTAATTATATTTCTTGGATAATATACGAAATGAAATCCATTGGACGAAACATTTTTTCAACTGCTCACTCGTGACAACTCATGCTCTACAGAAATTAAAATGCACTATATCATTCGATTTGATGTAGGTCTGAATGTAATGCAATCTTTAAATTTTTCATCCACTTTCCGAACTACTGAAATATGGGAATTTTCGTACATGTGATTTAGAAATAATTTACATACATGCAATCGACATAAGGTAAACAATATTAAAGTTTACTTTTGTTACAGTGTTTTTTTAGACATTTTAGACTATATTTAGTTAATCCCCCTTGCTATCTCAACGCCCCCTAGTTTTCTCTGGTTCTTTTACTGACCCCCCTGAAAGCCTGAAACGCTCACAAGGGGGCGTTATCGCCCACGTTGAGAACCTGCGGTATATACAAAATTTCGTTTCATCAAAAATAGCGATATATATATATATATATATATAACATTTTACTAAAATATAATTAGATTCATTCTAAAAGAGAAAACAATTTCTCTAAGTGCAAACGATTTCCTTTGCTTGTTTTAAAACCCCTTTTTTAAAGAATGTTCAATGATTAATAAAAGTAAATGAAATAAAATGATGGTCAATTTCTGCAAAAATAGCAGTTGAGGATTTTATCGTTTCTCATATCATTTAATTAAGGAGAGGCTATTTTTGTGAAGACATAAAACACAAAGTAAATAGCTCCACTGAAAATAATTTTATCCAGATGTTTCCAAGTGCATATTTATTTTTAAAAACTGGAAAACTTTTCTAATGAGATTTGGAACGGAATTTGAACGGTTCATTTGAAATACCAATATTATTAAATTACTTCTGCATCATAGAAAGTAAATCTACTGCAAACCGAAATTGAGTTTCATTCAATACTTTTAGATTAAATCATTAAAGATACATTTTCTTTCTTGTTTCAGTTCAAACTCGTATAAAGTAAATGCATACGAAATATTTTATTTTAGGTTAAATACAACGAAAGACACTTTTCTGCATAAATTACTTTTTATCGTAAAAACCATTATTGGAAAAAAGGGCATCGTGCAAAGAAAATATTTCCGCATTTTAACGTCAAAATAATTGTTGAAGGTTAAATATAGCATTTTCAGTTAAATTTTAAATCCTTAAAAATCTTAGGAATTAAAAAACTGCATTAACAAAGTTATTATTTATTTTTTTATTTTATTAAAATATTTGTTGGGAGGGTATAAAATTATAGGTATGGGAAATAAATATATCTTGAATTTATCTCTTTAATACTGATGATACTATTTCTGTTATTTAGCTCTCACAAAATAAATGGTTGAATTTAATAAATTAATTATAATTTTAATAAAATTTCTTCCCGAAATATGGTTAAGTCATTCCCTTTAATGAATTTAAACTTTATACTTCAGCCAGAAAATGGGTACAATACCATACACCATCGTGCTTGCTTTGAAAATCTGGAATTATTTAAACACAGTGGAAATAACTTAGCACGAAACTGAGAGGGACTGAAGTATTTTTTCGTGTTAAAATAATTTCTCGTTAAAAAACACTTGGAAAGAAAACATACTTAAAAAAATTAAGTTTATATAGATAAGAGTACTTACTTTTTATTTACATAAATACGTATACATGCATGTATTCAATAAAAATAATTGAAACAAAAGCATTCACTGTGGAATTCAATGAAATTTAATGCAAACTTTCCCAAATTTTATTGAGGAAAAAACACATTTACTGAATTTTAAGAAAATAAGCTAATATGTTTTTTTCTGTTGTATTTTTAGCAAGAAATTGCTCGATGTCTTATAATGTGTTATTCCTTTCCCCACTCGAATGAGCATGTAAATAACTAAGCATACTTTTCATGAGGGTCTTCATTTCGGATGACGTATGAACAGGAGTCGCATTATTCTTTTCAATTTCATAAAAATAATCTGTATCAATGATATTTTTAAGATTTGAACAAACTCCAAAATGCCTTTTTAATAATTGGAGCTGTAGCCGCATTGTCATCACATACTGCAACGAATTCTTCCAGTGATAGAGTTGGACAGTCCTATAATAAAGCAACTCTCTCAAATATTCTATTCAATGGATGGTGTTTTTCATATTTTATCATTCTCAGAAGGTAAATATTTTCTTTTTAAGTGATTTTCTTTTCGTGCTAAGAGAAAAAAAGGCATGTAAAAACATAATAATTTGTTGGGAACGTTATATTATTTCGTGTCAACCAATATGTCGTCTTAAGGTATCCGAACACGTTGAAAATGACCAAATTCAGTCAAGACAGATATTTTTGTTTTTTATTTTATTGAATAGAGTTATCTTTTGACTTCATGAAACATACTTTGTTTTGTTTCTACACTACCTAGAGGCCACGTTACAATAAATTTTATAAAGTTAGAAAAACCGGAAGTGGGTTTTTGATCTACCAGAAGTGGGCATTTAAATTGCTCAAAATCTATCAAGGCGAGTCTCATAACTCAAATTTTTACGAATGTATTTCTATAAAACTTTTTGAACCAGATATTTATGTTATTTTCTAGAGAATGTACCAAAATATTTCTTATTGTATGAATACGCTTTGAGTTATGGCTTGTTATTTAAATAATGGTCTCATAAAAAGTGTAACATTTCTTATAATGTTTACTCAATCAGCTCTAAAATTTTCAAATTTTCATAAAAAATTAAAATTTTAGTACATTTTCTAGATAAATGCATCTAATTTGTTTTAGTAATACGTTTACTAATATATGCTTATTACCTTTTTCTCTAACTGTTTTGAAGCTAAAATTGCTAAAATTTCACTTATAATTGTGATTTTTGTAAAATTCAGGTAATTTATTTTAAATATTGATAGTTAAATAGTAATATTTATTGGTATTGAGTCATAAAAGAGCATTTATAATGTTTTAGTATGATATGTTGTTAAAAAGTACTCTGAACGTGTTCGGATACAAACATTTTCGCGTTAATTGTATTTTACTATATTTTAAGATTAATCGTTCTATAATACTTAAAAACAAAGAAATAATGAAATACTTAGGTAAACTTTAACTTTTAGGTAAACATATAATTTTTGATGAAATGATATCTAAAATAATAGCTAATGATTGAAATGTTTTCGCAGTATTGATGACGCATAAAATGTATGCATTTTATGTTAATGCGGTAGGTAGAGTAGGTAGTTCTTGAGGTAGCAAGTTTATATGCAAATATAATTTCATTTACTGCTTCGAATTACATGTATAAAATAATTCCCTAGATGAAAATCGTTTGATGGACATTGCTAAAATGAAGTTATTTTAAGCTAGTTTATTTTATTTTATTCCCATTACAAAAAAAATTTGCACTAGCCTCTAAAAATGAAAATACATAGCGAAAAAGTACGTTTAAAAAGTTTATTTCTTGCAAACCATTCAACTTTTTTCAATGAATCACTTTTGAGATAAAATTGTAAAAGAGTTGACTTAAAAGTAACGAAACCTTTCACACTTGTAATATTTTTATTATAAGCAATTCATTCCGTAGCGGTTTATAATAATTAAACTGTAATAAATTATTATAAATTTGAATGTATGAAATTATCAATGAAAAAAGTAACAAATGTTTTTAATATTTTGTAACTTGAATTTGAATATGCTTTCTACTAAAGATAAATTTGTTAGCAAAAAGCATTCAGTCAAAATTTCGTTCAATCAAAAATTATACTTAGAGCTACATTCTACAATACATGCAACTGGTTCTAGAGGAATTAATATACTACGAAAGTTATATAAATAGATACATAACTTAGAATTGAAACTCAGTACTATAAATAAGTAAAAAAGGATAAATTATGTAATATAAAACGTATCTGTATAGCTTATTTAAATATATTATTGTGTTTGATTATGAAGTATAATTTCCTTATTAATGTAAAATTAACTGCATATGAAGTAACACAGTTGAAACTTTCGTGTTTGTTAAGTAAATCTGTTTGAATTGCAACAAAAACCCTGGTTTAACGAATTGGTTATCAACCTTCATACTGTCACACATATTTGTCAAAACAATTTAGTATTCTAAGGCTTAAAAAAAGAACTTAAAATAGTACTTATAAAAATCATATATCTTAAAAATAAATCGCAGCTTTTTACTCGTAAATTCAGAATATGTGTTTCTTATTTTATAATTTATTTCCGTTCTATAAAGGATTTTATAAGTTTAGATGGTGTATTCTCTTAAGATTTTTGCTACCCAATCCACAATAGAAACTAAATGCGCCATAAAATATTGAGTGTCTATTTTTAAAAGTTTATTAATTGACGTAGATTTTTGAAGATAAATCAATGGTGTCCTAGAAAAATAGTAACAATAAATAGAGTTGAGGAATTTGACCTAAAAGCCATTCAAGAAAATAGGCATAATGCCAGATAATTTAGGTAATTAATTATTTTTGTTTCTTTTAAGTGTCAGTTATTTGGTAAGTTTGTGGTAAATATTTTCAAAATATTGTAACAAGAAAAAATATACGGTTGAAAATGCTGTGAAATATAAAAAAAATCAAATGTTGAAAATCTCTATTTCTATCTTTCTTCTTTATATTTTAAATTAATGTATACGCAGTATACATTATGTATGTATTACGCAGTCTCTCATTCTATCTTCTAACAAGGCATCAATAGAAAAATTATATGGGACATGAAAACCTTACTACTGGTATGCAAATGACGCGTAAAGTATTTAGAATATTGTACAATGTTTGAGCCCGGTTTTTAAATACTTAAAACATATTTACCAATAAAATCATTTCATTTTTCAAATGTTAAAAAAAAAAAACAATGTTCCTTGCAACAGCTGCACTATACATTTATCTAGTCATCACATTTTAAATTTTATAACTTATTTCAAGAGATATTTCTATCGAAAATCCAAAAATAAATTTTTAAATTTTTTAAATCCATGGCATAACAGAATTTTTGATTTTTATTTACTAAAATTTATCTTTGTGTAAATGTACTTCCTTTGATGTTTTCAATATTTATTCAAGCGTAAAAGGCTAATATAAAAAGTATTTAATAATTTAATAGACAATAGTATTTAAATAGCTACTTTTGTGCTCATGTAAAAGTACTTTTCGGTACTTTCTAAAATTACATAAAATCAAAAATAGAATAAAATACTAATTACTGTGATGTTATTCTAGAAATGAATGGCATGAGTAGAAATTAATTCATTGTTTTCCATATTAAAACTTTATACTTATACTGGTACAGGAAAATTTACTTAATATATTTATAAAGATATATAGCATTAAATTCTTATGAAAATCGAAAATGTCATAACTATAACTTTAAAAAAAATTATTTTTTTATAATTTAAAAATAAAATATTTTTATTTTTGTTTTCACGGGACTTTAAAATATTTAAATAATTCGAGACTTATAATACTGGGCAACGAAGAAATTTCTTTTTAGATGAAACAACCCATTCCTGATTTAATTTAACGAGCTGAACACGAATATCACATTAAAAAAACTCTCTCTCTGATTGACTCTCGTTGCTGATATATTTATGATTTCTGTGTTATGACGGTGCTCTAATATAATGCAGTGTGTGAATTACGTTATATTTATTATATAAAGTTTATTTTATTTTATTTTTTTTTTTTTTTTGTGTGTGTGTTGTGTGTGTGTAATTCTATTAATTTAAGGGAATTTTGTAAGGAAGGCATTCATACACAATGTTCCACCAACTTCTGGAATTTTCACAAAAAAAAAATAATAACAATGATGGTAATTGAATGCTCTAATTGGTGTCATCTGTTCTGCGACCTGCTTCACGTGATTGAGGGTGCTCAATTCCTGAATTTGCCACGTAATTCTCACTCATTTCAGAAGAGAACGATCCCAATGTGTCTCACAAAATTCCCATCAACCTAAAATGCCAGCTTGTGATGGCAGTACGCATGATATTGATTCTTTGTGCTTTTATGAATCATCTCCACATTAAATTATCTCTATTGTATTGAAGAAGCCGTGATTTGGATCTATTCAGAATCAAATTGGAGATACATGTAGATCTTAAGAGTTCAGCGCAGGAACTCTTTATCGAGAAAATATCCGAATTACATCATCTCGCCCTCATCAGTTGCTCTTTGAATCGTTCTAGAAAAAGGAAGTCGTTTTTTCTTCAGCAACATTCATGGCCTACTGAAAAAAATAACTTGATATTACAAGCATGACCTCAATCAATAGTGTCTGCTTAAAGACGTTTCAAAACTAAGTTTTCAAGACGTTTTCACTGAATAACAGAAACGAGCTTCCATCCAAACCTATTACACATCACGTGCCTTCTGCATAAAGATGATTTGTCAGAACTTTTAGGGTAAGTCATAGATTTACAGCAAGTCAAAAAGCTTTAGGAGATAATTAACTAAAATAGCATGGTTGAGGATCTATGCTTATCTGAGGGTAGTGTCTTCGTTTATGGATGTGATATTTGAATATACAAAGTTTCTTTCTCAGTGAAACAGCAGAGGAATGGCTTAACACTTCATTGTTAGAGATTGCTCTCAGAGAGCTTCTTTTAAACTTGGGGAAATGACTAAATCCTCATTCCTTTTTTGCACATAAAAATTGACCTTGTCAAAAACTTTTTGAAATTTATGTATAAGAATGGACCATTATTCAACTACCTACGTGAAACATTCAGTAGACTCAGTTTAGAAAACAATCAAAAACAGACCTTTTTTTTTTGCAGAGACCCTAGGCTTCAGAAACTTTTAAGAAGTAAATAAAAACATGTTTGGGATCCGCTCGCTTAAGTGCCAACATACTTTGTAGGGAGTAGTAATTTTGAAAGCTATAAGGATCTGGTTGATGATAAGTTGGTCATAAGGCTGCAATATGTCCTTAAAGATCCACTCTCTGTACCCTCACTTGAATTTCTTCTATGCTAACTGAGAACAAGTCAGTTATAAACAAAGCAAAAGTTTTCATCAGGATATTGTTAACGTGGAAAAAGGATTCAAGGTGAATTGGTCCACGACAATATTGGTTGATTAGTGTTGTACTTTCATCAGGGTTTCTTAAAATAATTATTACAAGCAACAAGCCAAATGAAATAGAAAGTGAAAGTACATTATTATGACACACATACTTAAATTTATTTTTCTAAGCAATGCTTTCTTATTAACAAAAAAAACATAACCAATTCAGCTCTTCTCCTCCATATTTGCATTTATCATAATGAATTCTTTATGGACTGACAATATTCATTTTGAAAATTAGTGGCAAAGAGAAATAAGAAGAAAAAAATTTTTTGTCTCCCTAATTTAAAAATGCGTATTACAGTTTTCAAATTATGTTTTGTTTTATTTAAAAAAATATATTAAATAATACTTTGTGACGCATCTATACGCGACTCTACTAATCCCTTCATGAATTTTTAGGAAAATATTTATTTCAACCAACTTTCACTGAGTAAGGAAGCGTGATTATGTAAATGATGTATATTATGTAAATTCTGTTTTCGAGAGTTTATAAGTTGGAGTTACCAAGTAGGAGTTAGCATAAAGTCTGCGAGTTAGTTGTTAGTTGAAGATTGAAGAGAGTGGAATTAGATGTCTTGGAGTTCTCCAGGAAAAGATTACAGAGCGTGGATCCAACGACATTGATCAAGATAAAGAGATCACCTGCAAGTTTCCAGTGTAGGATCCGATGCATAAAAAGTACAGAAATTGTGAGCTTGATTAAGTAGAAGTTAGCTTATTAGTGTGCGACGTAGTTATATTTGAGTGTATTTAAGCAGTCTTAGATTCAGTTGAGGGTCTGTAATAGTATCCCCGTGTCATAGAATCTCACCTCAGCGCTCTACTATATAATCACCTACTTTAATTAGATTGATATTATGTATGATTGATATTTGGAAACAATAAATTAATTAGATCAAAGCATGTTGTGGATCATTCAGTTTCTCCCACATACCTAGCCGAGTTTACAGGTAGACAAGGGGTTGAGATGTAAGCAGGAACCGACCGCTATCACAAATTTTAAGAATATAGCGGAGAAAGTACAAACATCTTTTGTGTAGAACAAATTAGTTTTTCGATATTTAAAATAGCCGTTTTACTTTAACTCTTTCCGCGCTGAATTTTTAACAAAAATAATGCACTGCAGGAAATATTTACAAATATTTTAGATAAGCTTCACAAATCTATATTTATTGAACAGAAAAAAAGCTGAAACATTAATTATATAAAACAAGCTCTTTTTAAAATAAAGGGTGTGCAAAGTTTTAAAAAATAGAGGGTACCTATTTTGCACCACCACGCTTCAAGTGGCAGGATAGTTCAGAAAAAAGATTTTTTTTCTTCCCTCGGATCAATGGATTTCTGCAATTTATAGTTTGAAAATAAATAAACACAATCCTTCACCTTATACTGTAATTCACCCTACGCATGAAAACATTTTCAGTTAATTAATTAATTCAGTTAATTTCCTTAATTTAATGATGTAAGCTTATGTTTAGTTTAATCCTAATTTACCTAATATTAGTTTTAACTTTAAAAATTATATTCTATGCATTATTTACTTAGTTTTTATTTAGTTAACAGATATATTAAGTGATTTAATTGTACATATTTTCCTGAATACGATCTACAGCTTATTCAGAACCAGGGACGTCGCTACCGCCGTATAAACCGCACGAAGGATACGGCTCAAATCCAATCTCAAAATTTCATACATATTATAAATATGCCGTATTTATTCGAATGCAAAATGCATCGATTCTAAGTAGCATCCCAAATTCTCAAAAAGTTTTGAAAAATAGAAAGTATTGTAAATTGGTTTATTGATATGCAAATTTACAAAATTAAAGTAAATTTAAGATGAGAACTAAGAAGTGATTAATTAATTATTTTACCAGTATTGTACACCTTTAAATACGTTCATGGACCTGTAATTGACCTAATTTTTTCATACAACTAATTTTTCTTCGATTCTAAACATGAAACTTTTCACCAGATTTTCAATCGCATGCAAAAAGCACATAGAAAAAAGTGCGGCTTACATTCGAGTAAAAATGGTAGTAATAAAGCAAATAATCGTTAATCCAAAATTTTGATGTAAATATTTCGTGTTATTAATTAAATATTTATCATAATATGCTCTAACGGGTTCTCTTCGCCCCCTTCTACTAATCCACTGGATGAATATTTCCAACATATTGCTCGATTTTAGAACCTTTTTCTGTAAGGGAACCCCGATTTTTCAAGGCAGAACTACTATTTAAGACCTACTTAATTGAGTTTGAAAAAGAAGAGGAAATAACAATTGGACTCTATAAAAAAAACTTTGATAATACTAAGCATTTTTCAACTTTTATGTTTCACATTGTAATAAATTACTCGTATCAGGTGCTTGCCATATTTAATACTAGCTGAAATGCCCGTTCTTCGCACGGGTTAAGTTTTAAAAACAAAAATTCATCTATTATAGCAATTATAATATTTTTGAAGGAGGGTAAAACCCTTTATGAAGTAGTATAACCAAAAATTAAAAATAGTTTTTTCAAATGAATGTTCACATTATAAATAATTTTAAACAAATTGCAATTTGGTCTCAAAGTAAATAATAATTTAACAAAAACAAATATTTCAATGTAAGAGAGAAAATTAGCATGCTAAAGAGTAAATAGATACGAATGAATTTAAATATAAATAAAAATTATTACAGAAAAGTGATAGCAGTAGTAAGTATATGCTATGGGAACTATGGGTGAAATAACCTGTCATAGATAAACCGAAAGAAAAAAATAATGATGATAAACTGATTCACTAAATGCTCTCATAAATAAGAAATATTAGGAAGCCTCTTTTTCAACTGAAAATAATTGAATTAGTATTATATGAGAGCAATGCTATCTAACATCTCTGTAGATAGCATTAGATTAGATGTAATTCAATACCAAAAAATTTAATTAGTATGTACTAAAATCAAATCTACATAAAACAGGTCCCCGTTCAAATAGTCCGGAATCAACAACAGTACTGAATGAAACAAATAATAACCATGTTGCTAAAAAATTAATTATTTAACAATACTTTGTTGCAATATTTCTATCAAAAAATATAATTTAATTGTAAAAGGCAAAGAATGAGTACATACAATGATAAATAACTATTGTGATAATTGAAATATATATATCATATATAGACAGTATAACATAAAATATGCATATGATCTCCAAGAAACTATGAAAGGAACAGATTATCAGTAGCAACGTTAAAACCATGATAGCACATGAGACGTAAAATCCCTTCACACAGAATTTTAAAGAAATCCACAGGGAAATATAAGACAATCTTTTCAAGATGCATCTTTTTTGTGTGCAAACATTTTTTCGATTACAAATGATACAGTTTTCTGGTTTGCAAGATAGTCAGAAGCAAAGTTATGTCATGACGAAAAATCTGGTCAAAATGGAATTCAAAAGAAAATATGAGAATATTGTTTCAAGGTGCACATCCTCATAGTTTCAGCAAATAGCTTTTTGTTTAAAAAAATTCTGAGTTTTTTTCATTTAAAACAAAGTTGAGTTCTTATCGGTCTTAGGGACCATAAGACAAAAAACAGTGACATGCAAAAAACATGGTACATTCTGTTCTTCTCATAAATAAGAAGCATTATCTTCATGATATTACCAATGTGTTAATAGCAGTTAGTTTGAATTTAGTGTCATTTTTTTCTTTCTGTTACACTTTAAGCAATATTTTACTACATTGAAGAAAACATTTAATATGCGATGAAGGAAGAATTATTATTAAGAAGATGGATATTTATTTTCAATGAAGGAAAATTTCATATATATGTAAAATATATATCATTTATACGTAAAAAATATATACAATCAGATTGAGGAAGAGATTGTCAGAAGGAAAATTACTTTGGTGAGTATTTTATCACATCCATAGTTTCGTGTTCATCCATAGTTTTTCTAACAGATGTAGTTTTTTTTTGTGAACAAATGATGGACATGACAAAAAGAATTCTGGCGAGAAGTGAAGGTGTAGTTTCATTGATTGTAAAAAGACCCTTTGATATTGTGTCATAATAGGTCATCATTCCCGGACAAGGCATGGATGTTTGTGTTGTAATCCTTTCCTCGTCTGTGTTGTTTACCCCCGTGTTATACGTTTGGTGGTGCACGGGGTTTATAAATGTTAAAAAAAAAATAGGTCATCAGATCTAAGGTTCTGTTTACAAAAAGCCTCACAAATTATTGCTGACTGAAAAATATACTTTTGAATCTTTGTATTAAATAATTACTTGTACCTACAATGATAAGCAGGAAAAGGATAGTTCAGAAAATATAAAACTGTGGCACTAAAATAGGAATTATAATATTAATTTAAATTAAAAGGTTATCTAAAACAGAGAAAGCAAGCCCTAATTTTGATTAAATTGCCATAAAGTTTTGAACAACAACAACAACAAAATGTATAATAGAAAATCTTAAATATTTAAAATTGAAAAAGAAACAAATAAATATAAAAATAATCTTGCATATAGTATAGAATTATATTAGTTCAAACCAAAAAGCTACTTTAAATAGATATGTAAGGTTTGATTTTCATGAAAATACCATAAGCTGCTCGGAA
The DNA here is from genome assembly GCA_019973975.1 of Trichonephila clavata. Taxonomy (NCBI): domain Eukaryota; kingdom Metazoa; phylum Arthropoda; class Arachnida; order Araneae; family Nephilidae; genus Trichonephila; species Trichonephila clavata. The sequence continues at coordinate 7,200 of BMAO01030577.1, read as the reverse complement.
CATAAAAAAGCATGTAAAAAAATCTTGTTCGTAAATAGAAATTCTAACTTAAAATCACAATATTGACAATCTGTTAATCTCAATTAGTTTGAATTGAGTGTCATTTTCTTTAGTTACATTTTCGGCTTTTTGTTACAATGGAAAAACATGGAATCTGCCAATAAGGGAAAAAGATACTTATGTATTGGCGTCACCGCAGCAAAATTTGCCCATGATATCAAAATAACAGATTCTTATGTGTCTTATATGGAAAAAAAAATCAAATTTTGGTGAAAAAAGTGCCACTTTGGCTGCGGTGACTCTAATACGTAAATATCAGGAAAAGCAGTGCCCTTTTTCTTTTTTCAATGGAAGAAAATGTAGGTACTTACATTTTATTGCCCCGATGCCAATGCTTAAAATAACTCACCAAGTTGCAACTCTGATTTCACATGTGTTGTACGCGCTAAATTTAGCAACTATGTTCTTTTTTCATGTAATGTCCCTAATAGGTTGCGATAAATATGTAAGAACCGAAATGTCATAGTAAGATTTTTTGGTACTTATGTATTATTGCAAATATTGCCAACTCTATTAATAACTCGTCAATTTGGCAACCACGATTTACTATGTGTTGTCCGCGCTGAATGGCAACCATGTGCTTTATTTCATATAATGCCTTCAATAGATTGCGATAATACATAAATGCTTATTTTTTGACAAATAGTCATGCTACATAGTTAGAAGTAGGCAAGAAGTACCGATGAAATGTACTGATATTCAGATGATGACTTAGTTTTACGCTATACTTATTAAGGGGCTGGGTGTTGCGATATCAGCATCAGATGGACTGTAGCCTAAGTACAACCGTAGATTGATAGTAAAACTAACGTTCAGTTTTGCAAGAACTGCACACCTGAGGTCTTACAACTAAGAGTACACAAATGTGTACAAATTTTTGCAAAGTCAACTCTTTAAAAGTCAACATTAAGGACGAAACCAACATGGAGGAAGCAAAAATTTTTCAGATATAGCTCAAAGCAAGAGAGCCTCAAGCCTTCTTGATGCTAATTGCAAAGCTGTGACGAATTATGAATATCAAACGAAATAGGATATCGGATGGTATAAAAATATCTTTAAAAGTAGCCAGTACAGTAATTATGTTAAACCTTGCCAGAAGGGAGTTGTTTCATTACGCAATCACATGTAGTAGTATAAACCACAAAAATATATACAAATAATCGGCACAAAAATAAAAGATACATAGATTTAATGAACATTAAATAAAAAAACGGCCTTGCAGAAAAACAGATATCCTTATTATCTAAAATTATAGAGGTATTTTTTAAACTCAAAATATACTAATTTAATGAAAAATGTATCCCGAACATACAAAACATTGAACAAACTTTAGTATCACCCACCACACTGGCGGGGAAAAACACGACCAGTGATCGTGTTAATATTGCATAGAGGCAAAAACTTACAATATTGTAATTATTGCATTAGTGACTTGACTAATTGGCTTGCATTAGTGAAAGTCAATTAGCAAAAAATTAATTTGACAAAGTTTCATCACAAAAATATGCTAAATTAAGAAAACATCTTCACTTCGGTCGACACGCTAAATCAATCGTAAACAAAAGCTTGTTGCCAAATCGAAAAAGAAACTTCTGAAAGAATTCTTTTTAGGATAATTTTTTAGAAAAACAATTGTAATTCTACCATAAAGAATAAAAAACGACCAAATATAAACCTTATAATAAAAATATGCAACAATGCTCCAAAAAACTGTTTCGGAACATTAATTTTGCAAATTTATACGTGAGTGACGTCCTATCTGCAGTTCGTTGGAAAATTGCTTAAAAATTGAATTTTAAAAAAATCTAAAGCGAATTTTCGAAAAAGTCTCTTCGAGGTTAATAGCATAACGACCTACAGCTCCTATGTTCCAAGTTTCTCTCTTCTGGGTTGCTTAATTTGGCCAAAATAGCTGAAACATACAAACCCACACTCTGTTTTATTAGTATAGATTTCATTCAGATCACTATACCTATGCATCAAGTAATAACAGTTTAAATAAAGATATTCTACAAATATTAGCTACATGTCTTAGAAATAACACTTTAAAAATAACTGTCAAGTTAGAATTAAAAGAAAAGTTGTTTAGTTCGAAGAGTGGGCCTTAAACTATCCAGTTCATACGATTTATGAAATCGAATGTGTGCCCACGCTTGTCGAATTCACAGGTATTTGATTAAGGTACATGGTTAATACAGTTAGAGTACTTTGCATTAGACATGTTGTCATGTCAATAACGTTGGCTTACCCTGTACAACAGTGGCTTTACAGATTAGCTATCGCAACGTTGCATTCATATTTATTAGAACTAGCCATTGTGGTATTGTAACAAATCGAATGTATTAACTGATTTCGAAATAAATTAACACGTATTGGTTAGTTTATTCAAGTTATAAAATAACAACAAATCTCAGTTAATTACATTAAAGAAAGATAACATGTAAAATTAAACTAAATTATTCGTGACGAAATCAGCATGATGTAAACAAGTTTTGTATCTTTAGCAATTTTTGGTCATTAAAAAGTTACTTCTGTAACGAAATATTTACAAACTAATTTTATTTTGGTTAACAAATTCTTGTTTAAAAAATGCATTCCACACTTCTATCCTTTTTATGTATGAAAATGTTCTTCAAATTATATTCAAGAAAAAGGATATGGAAATAGCATTTTTATTTTTGAGAGTATTCTGCCGTTTCACAGTAACTTAGAAAAAAAACAATAACGGTACATGAACATACTTATTTAAGAATATTTAAGTAAACATATTTTTAATCCCACTGTAGAAATCTGCTTCATTTGAATATAAATTTCTAAAGAGGTTACTTATAATAAAAACTTTACTAAATTTCATTTCGGGTTTATATCCAAATCTAAAGAAAAGATTAAAATGTTCCATAAATCTATAAAAATTTTAGTTAATTTTCAAATGGAAAGTTGTAATTACTTGATACATTTAAACTTAACCCTTACTCATAATTCTGTTAACCAATACTAGTAAGTTAATTATTTCCACGTAATAGAGCATTACTTATTTAAACATGCTTAAGCTTGGATAAAAACACAATTCAAAAATGAAATTACTAATTTAATGTGAAAGCGTGTAATTTATAAAAGGACAAAAAATCTATAATTATTGATGCTTAATTGTTAATAATAGTTTTAATACTCATGTTTATTAATCTATAAATGCGTATTCAACTACGTGATTTAATCACACATATTTTTTTTAAAAAAATAGACATCTTAATTTAAGGATTATAATATGTTCCTTTAAATATATTCTAGAAAGATATTTTTACTAATCAGATTTTAAAGAAAACCAGAAAATGTTTTTTTTTCTTTTTTCCCAAAGTCAATCCTCGAATCAAATAGATTGAAATTTGTTAAGTTATAAATAAAAAAGCACGTTTTTACCGAAATAGACTATGCAGACATTTTAAAATCTGCATAAATGTATTCCAATTTAGATGCAAATAACTTATCAACACACACAATTTACATAACAATCCCTCTAATCCGCGAACTATAATTGATCCTTTCGCTCCAAACAGTTTCAAAATGAGACATATTAATCTTTGTTTGACACACCCTAATACCTGCCCTATCTCGACTCTTATTATCTTATGTGAACAACTTGATAGGTAGGAGCTTGTATTAAAACCCTGATAAATGATATGAAGTTGTATAAACGTAGGAATATATAACATCCTCTTAGGGAAGTGTTGTGCGAGTATTAAATTTGAACCTATATATATATATAGAAAACCTTAACAATGAATGTAGAAATAAAGTACACCGTTGTTTTTTTCTTTTCTTCAGTTAGTTTTAAATGTAGTAATTTAATACTATTCTTGTTGAAAAAATTATGTCATCGTCTAAGTGTAGCGATTTCTAAATGTAAATGTTAACGCAATAAATAAACACATTCTACAAATATTTCATTAAATTCAATTACATTATTTGAACCATATCTATTATACGCGAAGAAATGAATCCTTTCTCAATGTCTACTTCGAAGAAAAGAGCTCGATGTCAAAATCATTTACTGAAAACAATAACTCTATTTTTCACGAATATTTAGTTATATTTTTATATATCTTTTTTAATACAGATGATTCTTACTATTCTTCTTATTCTTATTAGTTTTCGTATTATGAATTATAAAAATAGCCATAATCAGGAAAATATGTTTTTAACCTGTTTATAAATCCTGTGTGATACTTAAAAAATGTTAGCTGATATCTAAAATTTAGGTCACAAATATAAACTCTGTGAAACTGATGAGCTGTTTACTGCGTTGCCACGAAATTTGACGCAGAGAGATATTACAATGTAAGAAAGCATAATGATACATAACAATATGGAAACGATTTACTTGGGAATTAAAATAGAGGGCAAGTAAAAAGTTGAAAATCTTGATTCAAAGATAAAGCATTTACCCTGGAAAAATTCTGTTTAATATAGAATGTGATCCACGTGCACTTCTGTATAAGTCTCACAACCAGCTGCCGAAATGTTTATGAGGGTGTATAAATGTTTGTGGCAAAAAGCCCACTTTTCCAAAAGCGTGACTGTAAATTTCTAGAGGGTCCTGGAAGGGGTTTAAATGGCTCTTACTGTATCATCTTTACATTTCAATTAGATAGAGATCCGAGACCTCAAGGCCAATACATACGAGGAATATACTTTTTTCAAGAAATTTCAAAAACATGAGACCTGGGCCACGCTTTATCTTCCACAAAAATGTGGTGGTGTGCAAATGCTCAACTTTTTGCTGCACCGTACAAAGATTCTTCTGGCCACTTAATCTGTCTATTTCTGTTAAGTACGAGGGATGGAATTAAGCTCCATTTTTTCTCCGGATGAAGACTCGACGAGTGAGTGAGTGAGAGAATATTAACGTCGCACTGATTAGCAACACGAGGGCTTTTGGCGACGGTCCGCGTAACTTTTGAACCATCGTCAAGTGACGCGGACGACACCTGAGCTGGCACCCCTCTCCTAACTACCACACCACACCAACGGGGAAGACTCGATGAGAATCTTTCTGTCTGGCGAATCTAGACTCATCATTGAAAAGGTCGCGCCTCCATTCTTGTAGTGTCTACGTCTGATGCTTTCAACTCTACATTAGCCTATATTTTCTAGTAGCTGTAGCCAAAGGGGCACACACGACAGGGTGTCGGGCGTAAGTCTAGTCTCTGCTTGACATCTGTAGACTGTTTCCCTCGAAATTCTTCTTCCAGAAACAACAACAAGGTCACGGGTAAGCTGAGAAACCGTTGTCAGCCTATGTCGCCGTGCGCTTAAATCCATGCGGTGATCATGTTCAGGTGTCGTTGTTCTGCGGCGTTCCTGTTCGTCCTTCCTGGTGACAATAACACTTGTTAGGATTTAATCACATGGCCACTTTCGGTGCCACTCATAACCATCGAGCAATCTCCACTTCAGATTGGACAGCTTCAAGACAGCCAGTGACTTTCCAACTGAAGGAACAATTTTTTAACGAATATGAAAATTTATTTGCTACGCAAACATACTAACTTATTTGTTTTAATGTAATGTTCACAAACTGAAGGTAGGTAAGAAATCCCAGGTGCTTAAATTGCCGCAATCCAGTAATTCTGCAAAAAGAAGCCGAGTAAATTACTTTCCTTTGCAGAAGGTTGATACTAAACGACCGTTTCTTCAAAACATATAAAATACAAATTCTATCAATATTGTTGGAAATAGCTTAGAATTATAACCTAAACAGCAAGTTTATGATCCTCATTTTGTACATGAGTGTTTATGAAGTTTCCTTTTATTTAAAAAAAAAAGGAAACGAGTCTTACAGTAGTCGCATATGATGTGTAACATCTGACTTGTTATCATGGTAAATACGCAATAGTGATTTTAATCCTGAAAGAAATGAATCGATTATGACTGGAAATAATTTTCTATCGAATAATTATATCTTTAATGAAAATTTTATTTAATTAACTCAAGGAGTTATGCAGTTTTTTATCAAAAATATTTATCATTGTTTAATTTCGGGAAGAGCGGAGACAATAGATTTATGAAAACTAAAGTATGACGCGTATACTTGTGATTTCAAAGTATTTAAAAGTCGTTGAAAAACGGCGTCAATAACAGTACCACTGTTAGTTGTCGAAACATTTCGATTAGTGTTTCATTTCGAGCTTGAGTTCTTCTTTCAGAAAAGCTATGAGCGGCTCAGATTCTGGCAAACTGAAGTTAACGTTAAAATCTCCACTCAAAATTATGGGAAGCGAATGATAGTTTTTTTTTTTTAAAGAGCAGACCACCTTCGGTATACGGTAAAAGTACAAAATGCAGGAAATCTTCAATTTTTTTCAACTGTTTGATTCGGAGAAATGTATGCGACCACCAAAATGACAAGACTTGCTGGTATGTGCGGTAGGCGGGCGTCTTAATTGCTACTAGAGTTGGACCCCCAGACGAGGGTAGCGAAGAGACACCATCAAGCGCATGCTTAAAAATTAGAAATATTAGAGAAAATTTAAAAAAATACCCGTTTACTTAATTAGTTTTTTTTTAATCGAGAAATCTTTTTTAATAACAATTAAAAATATATTGACAGCGACAGGAATTAACCTCAAAGTATGAAAATGATAAGCACTTAAATATTTATTCAAATAATTCCATACTACTTGCTCCTATTTTTTTTTTAAGAATGATGAGCTTTGTCAGACGCTTAGCAAGAAATATAATTGTTATTATATAGTTTACACATATATAAATATATCTTCAGATTTCACACACAACGAGCCCTGAGACTTTGACATTTGAGCGTAAGAATCACAACTTCATTCTGGATGAAGTCTAATAAGACTTGCGGTATGCGCGGTAGGCGGGCGTCTTAGTTTGATAGTAGAGTTGAACCCCGAGACGAGGCTAGCGAAGAAACATCCCAAGGCGCTGAATTGGCCAAATCAAACAGAGTGCGCTTCCCCCGACTTCCTGTTACGCATTTCCGCCCTTTTCAGGAAATCACACCTACAAATATCCAGCAACCGAGAGTAAAATGTTACACATCAAAAAGTGGGAATGTAATTATTTCAGTGTGATACATTAAAATTTTCTTGAAATAAGTAAAAGAATATTTACCTCCAT
>BMAO01030576.1:0-25501 GCA_019973975.1 Trichonephila clavata | reverse complement strand
TTTTTTTTTTTTTGGATGCTGACATTTTGAAACAATGATAAATGAATTAATTGATTGAAAATATTTGTTAATATTTCGTTCATCGAACACGCTATCTTCAGATTGATTAATTGAATGCTCAATAATATTCCCCTTAGCAGCTGTTGGCGACAGACCTCGCTACATTGAATTATGGTCAAATGTTAAGTTCCCACAGTTACACGTTCTAATCAGAATCACACGTTCTCATGCATCCAAACTTGCATTAAAACTCTGCTCAGGAACAGTTCTACGACTAGATGATTCATGCATCGTGGCAGGGGAAGTAAATATTAACTCAGAAATGCGGTGGTTTTGCTGTGAAACCATCAGGCAAAAAAGTTTAAATATAAACAATTCCGGGCGGATTTTAATAGGATAAAGAGTATTTTGAAGTTACTCGAGATCTGAACAAGTTTTGCAAAACATTTTCTGTCATTTGGTATTTTTAATACTTAAGATATAAAGATTTTTAACAATGTTCAAAAGACTAATATTAAATGAATTCAAAACGTTTAATTTTGTAGTTTTTCTCTAACTTGATCTCACTTAGTAGTAAGTGGTCATCACCAGGATAATTTTTATTAAACTGCTCCTATTTTTATGAAGGAAAAAAAATGAGTAATCGATTCCAAGGAGTTTCACTCAAAAGCGTTAAATGGTGAAGGCGACATGCAAGGCCTTTCCCCTTCTGTTCCGTTTTTAGACTATTATATAATTTCAAACATAGAAATAAACAAGTAATATAAAATTTTTTTCTTAAAGTCTATTCCTACTTAGATTAACAACAAAAAAAATCATTTTAGTTACTTTTGATGAAATAGTTACAATTACTATAAATATGTATATACATATGACAGAATCACAACATTAAGTGGGAATTTATTTTTATTAATTATCATTAAAGTATCGTATTGTCATCCAAAACAAATCGTGTATATAAAATTTCAGTTCAACCGAATGCTTTAAAACGTGAGGAAAAAAAAAATCTTTTAAATCTTAAATCTTTTTCTTACCCAAGTCGCTAAAAATGAAGCCAACGTGGCTGTATCTTTAATTATTTAAATAATTAATTTCAGTCAATTAGTTTTAATTAATTATGATTAAATTATCGTATTTTTACCCAAAACAATAGTGTTTTAGGAAATTTCAGCTCAAATGAACGCTTTAAAAAATATGAGAAAAAATCTTTTCAAGTTTTAACACAAGTCGCCAAAAGGGTCGCTAAGTCGCCAAAAATGATGCCAATGTGGCTGTATTTGTAATTCTTTGAATAATTTAGTTTTAATCAATTTTTATTAATTATAATTAAATTACTGTATTGTCATCTAAGATAATCATGTATATAAAATTTCAGCTCTATTGAGTGTATTAAAATGTATTTTATAAATGATTAAAAATTTGAACAAGATATATATAAATATAGAGAAAGTGTGAACTAATAGTGGGAATTGAATAACAGGCCTGCTTACCAGTAGAAATGATTAACTCTCCAAAAGGTATCATGCCAGGTATGTCGCTGGCATATTGTATCCTAATGGTGGAGAAAGGTCTGAAGGTTCTGGGGGTCGTAGACGAAGTGATGGACGCTACTCTAGTCCGGGCTTTATTGAAGATGGAGACAGGAGGTCCGGCCGTCGTCGAAGGTCTCTTTAGAACGGGAGAATAGGGTCGTACTGGGCGAGGGGTGAAGGAATCTGTGCGTCCTGGGATTTTCAATTTGGGTTTGAGAATCCTGAAGCCTGACACCGTAGTTGTCTGAACTGTGGAGGAAATAAGGCCCTCGGTGGAAGGTTCAGAAGAAGATGCATTAGGATCTGAAAAGGAATTTCGAATGTGTTGAAGTTGGACATAAATATAGCTAAAAAATTGATATATTTGCATATATCTTAAATATACTTAAACAAGAATCGAATTTTTTATTTTAAAGAAAAGCTATTGGAAACTATTGAAGATTAATATAGAAGTTGGTTTAACACATTTCATATTCTTTAAATAGTTTTTGCTCTTCTTCTGAACTAAAAGTAGTAATCCTTCGAACCGAAGTAGTATCAGTATAACACATTCCACATATATAAAGGGAATATAGTATACATGAAATAATATAGTTTGGACAAGATTCAGTTTATAAAGATTTACCCAATTTAAAAGAGTTTATTTTGTAGAGAATATTGAACATATATTGTGATTAGTCTCCAAGTGATTTAGACTCTACAATAGTATAGCTTAGAGACTCATCGAAAAGAATAAATTTATACTGTTTTTATCAACTCTTTGCTTTGAGATGTATATTTTTTGTTGAAAAGTCGTGTTTATAATACATGGGGCATCCGGAAACTAAGTACCATTTCGTTCTACCGCAACCGCAGCATCACGCTTGCGCATATGCGTCTCTGGTTGATAATCAGTCCAGTGACGGATTCTGTCGTTTTTACACGTGTTAATTGTCGTAAACATTTTGAACATTTATTATCGACCACGCCGACTGTGAAGTACGTTCTGTAATCCTTTTCTCGAACGTAATGTTAAGCCAGTTTAAATTTTTCGTCTAGCGACCCTCTGTTGCTAACAATGGTTTGGATGAAAAAAGTGAATGAGAAAATTCGTAAAAACAGATGGTTCAGAATATGATTGTTTTGTGATGTTTCCACAAAAAGGTCTTTTCACCGGCAGCATCTTTCTTTGAATAGGGTACAGAAAAGTAGGTTGCTCGATATGACAAATGTCTTTAACAATGGTGGCAACCATCTAGAAAAATAGTTTTCATATAAAAATAAATTTTGTTTTAAAAGAAGATTTTTATGCGAGTTTTTCCAAAATGGTATATAGTTTCCGGGCACGCCTTGTACATTGTCTTTCAAATTATTTATGCAGTTAAGGTAATTAAAGCATTTATGAATGAAAGAATCACACTTACTCTTTAGAATAGCAGAAAGTGGTATGTTCACAGGTACTGGCAAAATGCTCGTGTTATTCGAAATGTTCATCGGTAATTCGAAAGCCTGACTTCCATTCTTTGTATTTGACAATGGCAGCGAAACAGAAACTGAAGTTTTCACTGCAATGCCTGCAATAGTTGAGTTCACAGCTGAAGTATTTGTGGGTCCAGCTGCTTCGGGGGCTTTTTTGTCCAATGACAAGGGAACAAGCTCTGGTTGGATGACCATGGTTGAAAGCTCCGGATCTTTTTCTATTTCTGTAACACTAGGTGCTGGATTAGGCAGGATAACTGGGCTTGAAGTATCAATTGAGCTAGTTTCGATTTTGTCGGAGATAAAAGTAATGGATCCCGCAGTTGGTACGGATGGCTTCATCACAGTAGACTGTCCAGTCGCCTGTGTTGAAAATGAATCAGGCAGGATAGAGGTAGAGACAGACTTGTCTTCTGGGCTTGTTGGTCTGATTTTAACTGGACGGATAACTGACTGATCAGTTTGATGCGATTCGAAAGAGTTGGATGTTTCAACCATTCCGATTTCGGTAACAGTTGTCTTCACATCTGAAATGCTATCAATACTGTGGCTACTAGTTGGTAAATCGGTTATTTTCGCAGTGGGTTTTTCCTTAAACGTTATTTCTGGTTGGAAGTTGGTCGGATTACTCTGTGTATGATCAGCTTCTGGGAAATGGGGAGCATCTTGAAGCATTTCTTCACTTTCATCATTTACTTCAGAATCCTTTGATTTTTCATTTCCTGGAAGTATCCAACCACTTTTTGATGGATCCCAGAATGTCCAGCCTGGAGGAAGCAATGACTGATTATTCATGTGAGAAGTGTTTAATTCTGGCGCAATATTAGGCACAAGAGATGGTAAAGGAAGAATTTCACTATTCTTATCTAAAGTCACGTGTTCCAATTTTTCAAATTCCATAGTTCCATTTTTAATATTATTTCCTTCACTTACGTTCTTGTCCATTACCATTACAAAATCAGCTTCAGACTCAGTGTTGCTGTTAACTTCTTTGTTATCAGTGGTATGGTAAAAGATTTCAGGCGTCGATACCCTGCTGGTGGTTGTAGATGGCACGTAAAATACCACAGAGTCAGGATCTTGAGGACCACTGTTTCTCATACCATCGGGATCAAACGTAACCCCTCCCGTGAAAGAATCATCCACGTGGTCTACATTATTCAAGTGATGGTAATCTTCAGAAAACTTTGGCGTGTTAAAAGATTCAGAATAGGATACTGTTTTCGTATTGTCATTCGTCATTTGTGCATCAGTTTTACCATAGTTACTTAAATTCAATGGCTCGTTCAGTGGACCTACAGAATAATCTGGGATTCTGGATTTAGATCCTTGATCAAGAAATTCAATGTTTTTCTCGGTGGTTTTGAAATTATTCTCCCTCTCAATATCTGGAGAAATACTGGACAAATATGTCTGCTGAGAGCCTTGACTTGAAGCTTGGTTCTTCATGGCATCCATTTTTTCTAAATCCCGAACTGTGACTTTTTCGTGCGATATTGTTGTTTCAGCATCATTACCGTTTGATCCAGATAACAAAGTTAGTTCACTTGCCGATTCAGGAAGTGGCGAATCTCTATGTTCAATTAGGGTAAATAACTGAGGTTGAAGCGACACAGAAGTGAAAGAATCTGAGGTTGAAGTGATTTCATCGAAAGGTCTAGAATCCCCTGTGGAATTTAAGCTTCGTTTCCGAGTAGCACTTTTAGGTGTTGTATTCTGTAAGCTCAATGGGTTACGAGACATTTCGTCTTTAGAAGTACTTGAGATGCTAGTGGTTTCCATATCTGTAACAGTCTTCAATGTATCATTTTCAAGATATCTGGTGGATTCATCGTTAAGCAATGTCGAATCTTCCTTTGAAGATTGAGTACTAGTTGTTTGTAATAGCTTCTCGGAGTCTGTGACCATCACCGTAGAATATTCGTCTGCAGATTTAACAGATGTACTTTTATCTATTAAAGTGGCATCTGTAGGGCTTCTTTTTTTAGTTGATCGTGATGTTGTAGACGATGGGAACTTTGAAAATTCTGTCCCGTCGGTTCCTTCTAAATCAGTTTTACCATTTGCCAATGATGTAGCATCCAATTCAGATAAATTGAAGTTTGCAGTGTTTAATTCATTGGAACTTGTCAGACTTTCAGGTACATCGGCAGAGGAGGAAACTGGTGTTTTTTCCGTGGAAATAATATTTGTCTTTCCCTCTGAATTTTTCAAATCTAATTCAGATTCGGTACCTTCATTAAACTTATTCATTTCAGAAATTGAAGTTACATCTTCGAAATCTAATTTAGTCGAAGTTAACGTTGCTGCATCAGAAGAACTTGAATATAGCTCAGTAGTCGGAATCTTAGTTGACACATCTTCCTTATTTACATCGCTTGTCTCATCTGTAGGCGCTTCTGACATCTTTGAGCTCCCATCAAGTGCAAGAAATGAAACTGTAGAGGCCAAATTTGCATTCTCTTTTGGAGTGCTTTCCGTTTTGGAATCTAAGAAAGCGACATCTAATCCCGAAGAGCTAGTCTCTGCAATTGATAAAATCGTCGACGTGCTTGGATTGGATGCCTTATCTTCTGCACCAGTAGAAACAGTAGTTTCACCAGATGCAAGCAACAAGATACCTGAAATGGAACAAAAATTCAATTACTTTCATTTTCCACAATTTTTTGCATATTAAACATTAATCTGCAATGATTTCATGAACGTTTCATGCTATAAGGTTACATTACGGATTAATTTTCGAAATTTATTGAAAAAAAAAATGCAAATTCCTAACGGGGGAAAATAAACTTTAAAAACTTAAGTTTTTAAAGCAAAATAATTTCTCAAATTCAATATAAAATATTTTCAATAATGATTTACCAAACTGACTTTATTCTCAGAATCAGTTTAATATAATGTGAAAACAAATCTTTATTTTTAACACATTACTGCCCTCCTCCCCCAATTTCTTATTTTGAAAAAGGGTACAGTGTAGCCTTATGTACACTTAAATTTAAGGAATTTCAAAATGAAATAATGTTTAAAGATGAATAAACATTCACACAAATTTCATAAAGACATTTTTTTTTTCTCTATTATCCATACAAATAAATAAAATTGAAGTGTCTGTTTGTAATTTCAAATTAGCAGCTTTTTACTTAATGCACTAAAAGTATATACGGTACTCATAACAAAAAACCAATTTTTAAAATTTTTGTCTGTCTGTCTGTCTGTCTGTCTGTTCCGGCTAATCTCGGAAACGGCTGGTGCGATTTTAAAAATTATTTCACTAATGGAAAGCTACATTAACGGGGAGTAACATAGGCTATATTTTATTCCCGTATTCTTACGGGAACGGAAACTATACGGGTGAACGTGAAACTGAATGCCAAGATGAACGCCAAATTGAACGCCAAGCTGAGCTAATGAAGTCGTTGTTTTGGTTACTGGCGACCGATGCTCTTCATGAGACATAATAAATTTACGCGCACATGATAATACGCTGACACGTGCCATAATTTTTTTTTTATGATAGTTATCTCACACTGTTCAGTTAAGTAGAGCATCGGCTGTTTCGGATGCACTTTTAAAAATAATAAATCAAGGCTTCATAAGCAAAAAGCAATGCAAGAAACAAAAAATTGATAAGTTTTATGATTAGTTTTAATCCTTTATTTTTTTTTATTTACATTTTTAGTCACATTTACACAATAGTTATTATAATCCCAATCTATATCTGTACAAATAAATGAAATTGAAGTGTCTGTTTGTAATTTCAAATTAGCAACAATTGTTTGCGGGGGCGGGGGTTTAAGGGGCGTTAGAAATTCCGATTTTTAAGTTATTAGACGTACAGTCTTAAAACTTAGTAAGTAGATTCCTCTCATAGGGTAGAGATACGCTTCAAAATGGGTTTCGTGAAAATTGCCCTCAAGTGGCGTTGCGGGATTTAAGGGGCGTTATAGATCATTATTTCCATTTTTAAACTATTAGACGCACAGTTTGAAATTTGGTAAGCAGATTCCTCTCATAGGATAGAGATACACTACAAAATGTGTTTTGTGAAAATCGACCCCTAGGCCGCGTTGCGGGGGTTCAAGGGGCATTATTGATTTTTTTTTTTGCATTTTTAATTTATTGGACGCACAGTCTTCAAATTTTGCTAAGCAGATTCCTTTCATAGTGTGCAATTCCCCTACAAAATTGGTTTTGTGAAAACAGACCCAGAAGTGGCGTTGCGGGGGCTCAAGTGGCGTTAGAGATAATTATCCCCATTTTTAAACTATTAGACGTACAGTCTTGAAATTTGATAAGCAGATTCCTTTCGTAAAGTAGAGAACCGCTACAAAATGGGTTTCGCGAATATGAACTACTAAGTTTAATTTCGGGAGATTAAGAGGCGTAATTGATAAATATTTCCATTTTAAACTATTTGATCATCCTGCTTGAAAATTGGTAGGCATGTTCCTTTCATAGAATAGAGTTCGTCTAACAAAGAGTAAAACGAAAATTGACCCCCAAGGAGGGTTGCGAGGGGTCAAGAGGAGTTACAGAAAAAAATTCCTGTTTTTAATTGTTAGACCCATATACTTGAAATTTGTTAAGCATGTTTCTTTTGTTGAATAGGGATCCACTAAGAATGTATTTTAAGCAAATCAAGTTCTGGGGGGTGGGGGTTGCAGGGGGTTACTGGGACGTATTGACAAAAAAAATTACTTTTTTCGAGCTACAAGGACTATAATAATGAAATTTGGTTTGCATTTTTCTTTTGTTGAGTTGAAATCCGCTAAGAGCGGTTATTTTGGAAAACGGCTCTCAACGGGATTACGGGGATATTGATAGTAAAACTTTTTTTTTTCTGTTAGATTTAGACTTGAAATTTGGCTTGCATGTTCAATTTACGGAGTAGAGATCCACCGAAAATTGGTTTTGCGGGAATCCACTTGGTTTTTGAGCTACGAAAGAGCAAACATCATTCTATGCTTCAATTTTAGAGATTTTTAGAAAACACAAATTGGATAAGTTCTGCCCCTTTTTTTATCAACAGGCGACAGTTACAGGTATAAGTATATTTTTCAATACAATCGAATTCTTAATGCAGGACTTAGATATCAATAATTTATACATATATATATATATATAAGCAGTAAAAATTTATAAAACATGAAATTCCCAGCGAAGCGGGCGGGTAACAGCTAGTTTTATTATAAAGGTAATACTCCAGGAAGTTTTCAGTTTTCTACAGCTAAATTTTTAATTTAAGTTTTACTGTAATGGATATGAAAAAGAAACGCGACAGAGATCAAAATATAATAACAGAGTAATAATAAAGCCGTGCAAACTCTGAAAAGTTAACGTAAAATTAAAAAACATTGAAACTTTGGGATAAATCTATTCACAAAGTGATTTAATAATAAAATTGGAAATTAAAAGGAGTTAAAATGGAATAAACATAGTGCAATTTTTACATCATTTTATTTTTAGTTGGATTTATTTGATATAATATAATACCAAAAATTACAATTCTTGGATGCCATTTCACGTCCTTACACCCCCCCCCCCTTTTCTCAACTCATTATTACTAAGGTAAGCAAAACCAATTTAGGAATAAAGTATCCAGTAGAATCAAAACTATGAAATGGATTGTAAGAAAATTAGTTCAAAATGTAATATTTTAGCGATTTGAATTTGTGTTAATTAAAACTACAAAACAGAAACAAATGTTACTCTTTTACCACGTGAAATTTTTTTAGTGTAAAAGCCATATTCAATTGACTTCAGCTGTAATATTTCAGCACTAATATTTTGTGCAGAGAAAGTCAATCGCATGACCTCACGGTTACAACATTAACGTCTTCAACACCAGATCACCACAACTACCTATTTTGAGTGAAATCCGAGAAAACTTGAACTCAACTCTGTTACGAAGCTTGCGACAAGATTGCAATATTTTAAAATTTTAATATGCGTTCCATTTTCATCAAATTGTTGAAATAATTAGACTTTTTGTTAGAATTTATTTTAAAAATGTCATTTTTTGCTATCATACAATAAATCCTCTTTCATTTAAAATAACTTCGGATTAACAATCGGGAAACTAATAAAACGAGTGGCCCATTTCCCACACCAGAGAAAGAAAGAGAAAAAAAAGAGAAGAAAGAGAAAAAAAAGAGAAAGAGAGAGAGAAAGAGAAAGAGAAAAAAAGAGAAAAGGGCGAAAAAGATAGAAAGAAAAGAAAGACAGGATGAGTGTTTACTCCATAGAATAATGGTTTGAACAGTAAAAATTCATTATCCAAATATAATTCATTTCCCCAAACCAATTTCTCCACAACAAAGAGTAATCTTCTAAAGATAAAGCAAATATTTTAAGACTTAAAGAAGATCTAAAAGGCTGCAATACTTATAATTAAGCTCTATAACTAGGTAAATTATATATTCCCTTTTATAAAAACGGTTTTTACTTTAAAGATATTTTAGGGTTTCCCTATTTAAAATTAAACGAGTAATTTTATAATAAGAGCATAAATAAATAAATAAAGAAATAGATAAATAAAGACGCGAAGAAGCTATCTTAGAGAAAAGAAAGGAAAATACATTAGCAATGGATCACTGATTTTCTTTTCCAGCTTTTAGCAACATTCCCGATTTTGCAGCTGAATAGGGCCTCCAACATTGAAAGGAATAGGTTCTTTATTTCACACTTTCGTTGGGGATTGAACGAATTGTTTGATGCCAATAGTGCCGAAAGGGTGAAGAAACAAGGCAGAAAATATTGAAGAGCATCAAAAAGTCGCTTATTCTTTGAGATGGAAGAAAATTTTTTTCCCATTGAAATCGTTTACTTTTAAGGAAGTTCGAAAGGAAAAGGTTATATCTGTTTTTCTTGGAGATTTTTAACAATGCTTCCTTTTTGAAATCTACTAAAAAGACTAAACACATTCCGTTTAAAGAATATTAGAACAAGTGTTTGAAGCATTACCAGAATAAATGAAAGTACCGTGTTTGAAAAGGAAGAAATTTTAAGTTTTCAGCGTCTATTATTGAAAATATTATATAAAGCAAATGCTGCAAATTTGAGTATTTCAATAAAAACGTACATAGTATTATTTAGGCACATTTTTTTACTTTATTTTTATGCAAAAGAGTAGTTACTATAAAGCTATTTCAAAAAAATTTTTCAAACATTAATTTTCAAAGCGAACGATTTAACGCTTAAACAATTTTAGACGCATTTAAAGTGCATATGCAAGATACAAAAATTTACTTCTACATATTTAACAATAGAAAATAACTTGGAAGGACTATCATGCAGTAATTTAAGGAAAATCAAAAGGAAAAATCATTTGATACTGAATTCTTTTTTCTAAAATATATGCGAGACTCGTTTTTATTTCTGCTAATTTAATATTTAAATTCACTCAATTCTATTTATTCCGTAAATAAGCCCTCTGTTATTTCTGAAGTTCAATTTATGATAATATATAAAGAACTGAATAGTGTGAATTGTATCTTCTTGTTTAATATCTATCTATATATATAATTACTCAAAATTGATTGATTGTTTATCTGCATCGTACTATGAAGCTATACGAGGACAATGGGCAACGGACTTCGTAATTTTTAACCACTCTTAAGTGATAAAGGACGACATCTGAGTTGGCATTCTGCTCTCAAAATTTCCCGCCATGACAGTGTTCTTAGTAGACAGAAGAAATTAAGGTATCCGACTACTTGTGACACCCTTTTTAGCGTGTTTTTCACGTAGTGGAACAAAAGCGCTATTAGGACGCAAATTTCGTCTTCGTTCCATATTTTGTCGTACCTTTTTCTCAGCCAATAAGCAACCAATTGACCTCGGGTTTTCGGCGTTTGTGCCCTAGATGAGCCGAATCATATTTAAATTTTCCCATAGTTTTCCCGAATTTTCCTAAATTTCGTTAGTTTTTGCTTTTTTATAGTGCTGATACAGATTTGTGTCATTATTTCTTTTCAGCTCAATAGTAGTACATTTAGAGGAGTGTGGTACAGTACACTACTTTCTGTTAGTAAAAAGTTCATTAGTTGCATTATTGTAAAATACAACGTGTGAAAAACAGGCTAAAATTACTTGGCCATGCCAATGATTGATATCGTTTTTTTTTAAATGGAGGTATGGGGATTTATTTGTTTTTAGATTTGTTTAGTACATTTTAAGAAAAATATGCCAAAATTGAGAAGAGAAAAAGAAATTACTAGTAAAATGGGAAAAATTTACAAAAAATAACATGAATGCGGCCCATTCTGTACCAAAAGTTTATGAACAGATTTTCAATTTTTCAATTCTGATGTATTGCTATGTTATTCATTTTTGAAATGACCGTTAGGGTAAGAGATATTTTAATGTTTACAAAAATTAGAGCACTTTATCTTAAAATAACTAAGAAATTGCTTAAAAATACAGTGATTATATTCACATAAGGGACTGTAAATTTTGTAATAAAACAGTGATTGACAAATCTGAAGATTAAAACTTCTTTACAGAACATGCATAGAAAATATCAGTAAATTATTTTCAAAGCCTTTTGAGCAATCGCGGTCCACGTTAGAGCGTTTAAAAACACATTTCGTGTAAAACGCGTTTTAAAGTATGACATCTTGGTTAAAGTAAAGGCATTTGCTTCTGCTAAAACACTTGTAGTTTTGGTTTTAGTTAACGGAAAATAAAAAAATTTTTATAAAGCTAATAAGATGGCATATAAAATAAAATCATAAAAAAATTTGTCAATTTTTGACAAAATTCACAATTTTAGAGTAATCTGATAACTTAAGTTTGTAAAAATGTTACAAGTTCGAGAAATAAATAGAAACTATTCCAGCAATTTAGCTTTAAATCAGTTTCATTCACGATATTCTAAAACAACGCGTGCATATCTTTTTCGATAAAAACAATTTTTCCATATTAAGACTGATATCAATAGCAGAGGATTTCCGAAAAATATTAGAATTACCCATTTAAAAAGTAGGGAATTTTAATATTTCAGTGTTTTTCATACTATTTTAAAATAGATGATGAATTTTCTATTATGTTTTCATGAAGAAAGCGATATAAAATCACGCAAATACGAAAATCGAAACTATTCTAAAGAAATTTAATCCCACTCGCTCATAGCTAAGCGGTATGAGGCATATCTAGCATTTGAATTTGAGAGAATATGGAGAACAATTTAGATATTGAATCCACTACAATACTTTGATTTCGAATCGCTTTTTTAGTAGCCTGCAGTAAATCCCCCCCCCCCCAGCAAATAATAATAAAAACCAGCAAAGCAATACGAAAAAGTCATATTCCGTTTCAAAAGCAAGATTGAAAACCATTTCAACTTTCTAGAAAATTCGCTCTCATATTCGGAGGAATCATAATCTATTCCTGGGGAGGATTTAAGGGAAACGAAAAGGATAACAAAACAAGGGCATTTCATCATTTTTTTTTTATTTCCAGGCATCTTGAAGTAAAAAAGCTTCTATTTGCTGCTGTTTCATAGAAATCCGAACCATAATTTTCCAGGAAAAAAAGTATCTCAAATATTTTGCTGCACTTTGTCCAAGGAATATACAAAGGTTTATTTTTTATGTGGAATTTTTTTTTTCTGTAAGCTATTCGAGTTTTTAAAAAGAATTTATTATATTTGTATATATATATATTAAGAATGTTATATTCTTAAATTTTAGTTTCTTCTTTACATATGCTCAGAATATTTCCAGAATAATTTGTTGCAGGTTTTTCATAAAAAAATATGAAGCCTAAAGGTACAATTTCAAAATTTTTTTTGTTTTGTTTTGAAAAGCCATTTTTTGGTACAATAATGTTTTAAAGTGAAAAGAAGGTTGGAAGTAATTTTGGGTCGTAGTTCCATTCGATAAAAAATATTATACCCGAGTTCCAAGAAAAGGTGTAAAATATTCACAAACTGAAGAGCAGAGGAAAAGGCAGAAATAATTTTTTTTTAAATATGAGTTTTGATTTAAAAAAAAAAACTGTGCTCTAAACGTTAACTTTTATAAATCGAAAACATTTCTTCAATTTCTAGTCAATTCAAAGTTACAAAAGTGTGTACTGCAATCTTAGTTTATTTAGGAGCATGTTTTTTTTTTTTTTTTTTAAATAAGAATGATAAACAGAATTAAGATAAAAAAATAATTGAATAGTTTTCTTTCAATTAGTTCAAACTCTTTTAGTTTTTACTAAATTAATTTAAAAAACTATGATTTTTTTAAAACTACCTCTTTTCAATGACTCACTCAATAAAATTCTTTTTCTTCGACATAAAATTATTTCAACTGATCATCTTTTTTAGCAAGAATCCAGATAAACGATTCATTACTATTTTTTGACTTAAAAAAAGTTTAATTTTCGAAAACTTTCATATAATTTGTCATTTGGTGAGGAAACACTACAAAACACGTTTTCTTAAATTGCCAAATATCTGTCCTTAATATTGAGTTTCAAACAACATTAAACAGAAAAAACTTGGAACATATCTGGTTTTACGCGCTAATTCCAACCTTTCTGTGCGTTTTACGACACCAAATAATCCGGACATAAAACTTCTAACTATTCTTGTATTTTTTAGTTTCACAATCGTTCTTATTTCTGGGACGAACATTTGGTATTTGCATTCACGTTCCGACACCTGGCAACGCAATTGGTTGGTGATTTTGGGGAGACATTAAATAGAATGTTGCTATTTTCGAAGCAGTATTTGCTATTAGGACTAAAAGTAAACTTTTAATGCTTTTTATATTGATGCGTAAATTATTTAAACAGGAAAAGTTTTAATGGTAAAAAAACTTTTGGATGCCCAGGTAAATAATTATATAAAAATGTTTTTATTAAAAAATGGCAGGAATAAAACTGCAATTTTATTCCTGTCATCAATATGAACATAAGCGAATAAAACTGTCGTAGTCTCCCACTATCCCCAGAGTTATTAGTTACCCTTTGCATATTATCTATGTTTGGATATGTAGGATTCATAATTAATGACTACTCAAATAATAAATCATTTATTATTTCCTTAGGATAGAAATTCACAATTAATAATCAACTTTAAGAACAATAAATTATCATGGAGTGCTATCAGAATTCAATTATGGACGACGGAATACTAACTGATATCACGAGGGGAATAACACGTACAATCAAACTACACATTTAAATCTAAACTACAAATATTACAGACCTGAAATCTTCTTCAGAAGGAACTTGGAAACTAGTAGAATTTATGAAGAGGCTGCAATCCAAGATATCTTCCATTACGTTTGAACCCAGTTAATGAATCTTTTTCAATAATCTTCTTCCCACTATCAAACTTCACTTCATTAAACTAAACTCTTAGAAACACCTTCTTAAGCAACCACGTAGTTTACTTTTCAATCCCAAACACGGAGTTCTACTCTATCAAACCGCTTAGTCCCATCCTCCTCTCTTCATTTCATTTCTCCCTTTTATATCTCTTTCGAACTCGCTAAACCCGAAACTATCTTATTTGCATAAGTCACACTTTCAGCTCTCAGTGGGGATTGGTCAAAATAAATACAATTTAAAAAGTTTATGAGAGAAGGTTAGTGAAACGCGTAAGCACCCGTCACAAAACTTTCAGTTCGTTTAAGAAATATAAAGCAAAAGTGTATGTTCCTGCAAAATTTAAATATGCCAAGAAAACTTTATGCTTTGCTTTTTTTTTGAACTTTCGAACAATTCAAGATGCACCTTTATGACGATGCTTCATAAAATTAGTTTTCATCGGAAAAAATGACAGAAATATTGGTTTTTTGAAAACAATTTCAGGTTTTATTTAAAACTTGAACAAAAAAGAAAACTAATTAGATTCGATTTTTCTCCCTCTATCATAACGTGCATGACGGCGCAATATTATTTTTAAAAATAGTTCAGAGAATTATAAGTCACTGTAAAAGGAGATTTAAAATTTTGCAGTAGTATAAAAGTGTGTCAAGGAGAAAAATATTGGAAAAAATGCTACAAAAATAAAAATGTAAAGCGCACTTTTAATTAAATTTAAAACTAAATTTTAAAAAATTGTTTATATCGCGATAACTTAAGTAATACTGCATTCATTCAAAGGGGAAAAAACAAAAATCTGTAATTTATTGCACTGATGTAATTTTAAATTTAATATGCTTCCAAATTTAATTAAGAAAAAAAGCCGAACCTATAAAATTAAATTTTGCTGAGTTTCAAACAAAAATTTAGTTATATATAGGTTAAGTAATGCAATGTATGTAATATTTTTAAATGCGAGGGTCATATAAGAAATAAAGACCGTTAAGTTTTTAAAAATGGAAAATACAATATTTTTTTTGGGAAAAACAAAATTTTGTGTGTTACATGTTATAAGGTTCCTTCACTTCTCTATATAACCTTTTATTTAAATGTATCGAATCAATTCACGAGTTTCACTATTTCTACGTTATACAATTCTGTTTCCAGTTCATTCAACCTTGTATTCATTGCATGCAAACAAAAGAGGATAGTCTTATACTTGCTCTTAGCGGCTGCCACCTTTTCCCAAAATTGAGAGAAATATCGCAAGAGTTACTGGACGATATAAACGTTTTGGAAGTGATGAAAAGTTGGCGAATGTAATGATCATCTGTACCGGTGGCAGAGAAGTATAGCATAAGAATTTTAAAGCTCGTGTACTAACACGCACAAGTGTGTAAAAAAAGAAATTATTCTGAGAAGGGAAGGAATGTAAACCGAATTGTTTTTATTTCTAGATGCACCACTAAAAATATACACTACAATAGAAAAATTTCTTTAAAATTACATTGAATATAAAAGAGTTTAAACTATCATCTATTGATAATATTTTAGCAAAGAAAGGTATTTAAATCTTCCATTTTTGTATATGCCAGATATTAAACTCTTTTTCCTTCTTTATTGTTGTTCTTCACTGAAATTCAGCTACTTTAAAAATTTCAATAAAGATAACCATCAGAACATTTTGAATGATGTGAACAAGCTGTTCGTTCAAGATAGAAATTATGTAAAATTATTAAAATTTTTTTTAAAATCACAATATTATTGTTTTCAATTTAATTCTGACTTACAGTATCCAACTACATCCGACAATTTTTTTAAAAAAAAATGGAGATAATTTGATTTTTTTTTTGTGGTTTTTAATTTTAGTACTTTTTAAGAAAAATATGCTAAAATTAAGACAAAAAAATTATTGCTAATGGGAAAAAATGGATAAAAATTTATAAAAAACAACATAAACGGGGCCCATTCTGTACCAAAAGTTCATGAACAAATTTTCAATTTTGCAATTCTGATGTGTTGCTATGTTGTTCATTTTTGAAATGACCTTCAGGATAAGAGATATTTTAATTTTTACAGGAATTAGAGAGCCCTTTATCTTAGTTATATGAAACTGCTTAAGAAAATAATGATTATATTCACATAAGGGACTGTAAATTTTTTAATAAAACAGTGATTGATAAATCTGAAGGTTAAAAAAACACTTCTACTATTATACAGAAAAAACCATACACAAAAAACTTCGGTTAATTATTTTCAAATATTTTTGAGCAATCGCTACCCCGTTTGAGCATTTTCAAAAACTTTTCGAGTAAAACGCGTTTTATAAGAACGGCATCTTACTTAAAGTAATGGCATCTGCGTTTACTGAAACACTTGTAGTTTTTGTTCTAGTGAATGGGAAATAATAAACTTGGTATTTTTATAACGCTAATAATATGGCATATAAAATTTTAAAAAATGCCAATTTTTGGCACAATTCACAATTTTAGGGTAGTCGGATTCCTTAAGTAACTTTTGAAATAAGAAATGAACACCTGAAATTCCAGCATATGATTATTAATATTCAGAAGCGTTTTTATTTAGATAAATATCCCCGTCCGTATAAAATTTTTCCAACATTCGAAGAATTCATTCCCCCCAACAGAAAAATTAAAAAAAAACCCACCTAGATATCAGTACTTCCAACTACCTCCTCAAACCAGCACATAGATTAGCACACCAAAACGAGCATCTCCCCATTCCGCACGAATCAAAACCCCCACACAACTTCCTTCCGCGAGCACTATCCTATAGCTGTGCCCACAATCCTTATTTATTTGAGGGCGGAAGAGAAATCCCACGAATTATTCACACTCCAACTCCTTCAATCAGGGAATTCGCACTTGAACAGAAGAAAACAACAAGAGTCTTCTTTTATTCAACACATCCATCATAATAAAGCGAGAAACCGGAGAACTTTCCAACATTCCCAGGACAACCCCCTAATCTCACGAAAGTCCTCCCTCGCCCCCTTTTCTCTCCAGAGAAGCCATGAATAAATATTTTCATGGAAAAGCGGAATAGAAGATGAGGGACTGTGGAATTTTCCTGCCAAAAGAAGTGATGGGGCAGACGGGAAGAAAAGAATACACAAGCGCGATGAGGCGTCTACGGGTGACAGGAGGCTGGCCAGGTTTAAAAAGAAAGGATGTTCTATTGTCAAATCAAATATGTTCGTCCAAGAAATTTTGCTCTGTTTGACGGAAATTAGAATTTGGAAGCTTTGTATTTAAATATAATGTTCTGGTAGATACTGAAGGTGTTATTTTCGATTATAAATTGTTTTGGTAAGTAAGAAATACATAAGTGGGGATGGAAACATTTCAATTGCTACAAGCAGTATTTCTTGCATATGTATTTATTGCGGAATGAGTGAGTGTCCATTTTAAAACAACACTATGGCTATTGAGCCATCAAATTGAATTTGATTTTGAACAGTGTCAATTTTGAGCCGTGGTCAAGTAATAAGGACGACACCTAAGCTGGCTCCTCCCTCTGCTAACTACCTTACTACGGTCTCAATCTGTCGTTAAAAATCCTTCCATTCACTTTAAACTAAAATTATGCCCCCCCCCCCATTAAAATTGCCTCTCCATTCCAGGATCAAATTCATTAGGTGGGATTAGTTTGGTACTTTTTTGTGGTCACAAGTGCATTTTTTTTATCCTCTCCTTTCCCAAATGTTTCCTGCCTCCCCCCCCCCTTAATCTTTAAACCCTATTTATATTTCTCACACAATATATTGCAGCTTCCTGGTTTAACTCTTTGTTAACAATTTTAGTACACCTTGAGTTTAACTTCTTGTTTTTTTTCAGCAAAGAAAGATATCTCCAATAAAATTCAATAATTTCTCCCCCCCCCCCCCTTTATTTATTTTTCACTGCTGCCGTCTTCCTTTTTTTTTTTAAAGAAACGTAAGGAAAAAAAATGGGGGAGGAGACCTCAAAAAAAGTAATCCTCCTTCCGGTGCTGTGAATCATTCATTGAACTGAAGGACCAATTAAGGGAAAAAAATAACAGGAGTAGTGATGTCAATTGAAAATTTGACTCCAAAGAAACATTTTTTTAATTATTATTATTTATACTTCTTGTTTTTTTTGGTCTTTATTTTTCATGTATCTGTAAGAAAATTGGAATTCTGTAAAATGTAAACTGATTTTTTGCAGTAAAGACTGGACGTGAGGGTGGTTGTTTCCCAAGGGATCGGATTGTAGCTCTAAACCCTCTTCAGGTGAGCTCGGTTCCTTTGCGCATTCATCATCACCACTCCACAACGGGAGGACATTGAGCCTGGATAGATTAAAAATGCACCGGCTCTTTCGACACGGCGGTTCTTCAGTTGCACAAGTCTCGAACTCATGACATGCCGGTGAACGAATTGTTTATTGCGCAAGAGCTCATTTGACATCTTTTTGAAAGCTTTTTTTTTACATTTCCAGAAATTCTCTCATTTGTATGAAAATTTAACAAAAAGAAGAATGATACGAGGGCTATTTTTAAAGTAAGGTTCCTACTTCGCGCGTATGCCGCAACGAGTCTCTGCTTCACTGACCAGCATCCTTTGCGAACACACTAGTGTCATTTCCATTTCCGTAGTAGTCGTGTAAGCTTCGCTGTGCGTCTTTAAAATATTTAAGGTGATTGAATTGTACGCCAAGTGGGAGATAGGTCTGTTATCGGTTTTTTGACTGCGAGAAACATGTGGGCTGCAGACATTCATTGGCAGTTAACAGAAGTTTATAGCACTGAAGCAATGAGTGACAGGAAAGTTCAAAAATTGGTCAGGAAATTTAAAGATGAGAGCCTCACACTTCTCGAACGACTCGGGACTTTATCGAATTTTTTGGCTGGGAGATTTTGGACCATGCATCATACAGCCCTGACCTTGTTCCCAGACATTTCCACTTTTTCCGGTACCTCAAGCACAATCTTGGTGGGAAGCGCTTTAGTGACAACGAAGTGAAAGCGGCCATGAACTCTTGGTTGTACGATCAGGAGGCAGACTTCTTTGAAGAGGATTTTCAAAACTTAGTTCGAAGGTATGACAAGTGCATTAATAAACTCGGCAACTATATAGAAAAATAGGCAAAAGTATGTACAATCCTAAAATAAAAAATTTTTAAAACAAAATATTGTCGTTGTTTTTTTAAAAAAAATAAATGGATCTTATTTTAAAAACTGCCATCGTACTAGTATTCATTCGCGAATTTTGTTCAATTGCATCCATTTTATATAATGACTAAACAACAATCAAAATCCGTATACCATGCTCTCTCCATTACATAATCTTGAAATATATTACCAAACGTATTTTGAGTTTTTAAACATTTCAAAAACTCTTTGCTTTAAAACATGCATGTTTAATTAAAATGTATATTTCTTCGTAATTATTCAATCAATTTACATTATAAATAAACATTAACAATTTTCTAAATCAACCAAATAAATTTAAATTACACTACCAAATAAATAAAAATTGAACAATCGAATATGAAAATTTATGAGTCACAGAAATTATGTTTTTAGTTGCGGTTATAATTAATAATAAGTGATTAAAATTTATACGTAGGATTAAAATTAGATATGCATCGATAATTTTATAAAAGGATTGCAAATCATTTGACATTTAGATGAGTATGTGTTTTTTCCGTAACCAAGGAGAAGCCCCCCCCCCCAAAAAAAACCCCTACCAATTACGAAATATATTTATGCGGCATTTTACTATTTTTCTTGCTTTATGTCTGGAATGTATCATGAATATATTGAATATAACTTTTTTTTTCTTATATGGTAATAATATTTTCACTAAAGTTAAGAAGATTAATTTCAGAACATGCTTATGAGTTTTTCCCGACTAGGTCTGTTTTATAAATATGCACAATTTACGAATAAATTTATTTGAGAAACTAAATTTGCAAAATTTAAAAATAAAACTTAAGTTGAAAATAAAAGTAAGAAAATATGAAATTTAGAGCAGAAGGAATACTTTCTCTTTGATATTTTGCTAAAACTGCGCAGCAACTCGACTAAAATTTGTTTTCTGCTTTAAAAAAAATATTCTTTTAAAAATACAGCACAATAACGATATTACTATTTTCCGTAACAATGTATTTACTTATTCTTTTTTTTTCTGGGTGTTCAAAAAGTATGACTACAATTTCACAAATATTTTTCTAAATTTCTAATGGGCTGCAGATTGGACTTTTTCCCATTGCAGATCTAGTACTTTCCCCGGAAGCTGTTATCTCTTTTGTGTGGCACCATATTAGCGGATACTAATCACCGCAGGTAATTTTTACGCTCAGTTTCCTCCCAAGAGGGGGCACCTGGGCTCTGACGATGCGAACTGGTACTAGGATTTAATTTTTCCAAGAGCACCCGAGCCAAACAGGCACTCTAGGGATCTTTTACATGCCGTCTAATCATACGACATTGCCGCTGTCGATTTTAAGTATCACAAAAATACACCTACTTGGGCCGGGGTTGAACCCCCGCAACCTTAAGTGCAGTAGGACAGCAACAAACCAACCACTCCACCCAGCCGACTACACTTAATTGTTAATTACAAAATAAAGATATTCAATCACGATTTTTTTTTTGTTCCATAAAGAAAACATTGAAGTTTTTTAACAATGCTTTATTGTACGATTTCAATGTTGCGCACCATTAATTGTGTGCCACACGTCGAGTCTATAGGAGATTTCCAGCCACGTTCTATGAAGTATCTGAAAATCAACAATCTGATTGGCCACTGCAATCGACTTTTCATTCCATCAGTGTCACTCATTGAAGATTGGTGAACAATGTTTTTCATGTATCCCTACAAGAAGCCCAAAGGTGCTATGTTTAGAGATCTAGGAGGCCATTGTATTGGACTTCCTCTTTTCCTCCATCACCCGGAGAACGTTTCTTCAATTCCAAATTCTAGTATGGTGGTACCCCATTTACGCTGTACATGTAGTATAGTTTATATAATTTAAATCTGCAACACAACTTGCACTTTCTTGCGTAAAGCTACTTAAAATAGAAAATGTTGAAAAACCTGGATGTTGCGCCATCTAGTTTGCATTTCATGGAACAGAAACTTAAATGTTTTCTTTACGGAACTTAAGAAACCGTAAGTGAATATCTTTCTTTGTTAATTTTTAATTAATTTGATTAATTTTTGATTGAGCAGTCAAACTTTTAGGTCACCCAATAATTTGTCTCAAACATTTTATGTTATGTAACGCGAATAACTTTGTAAGATCGCTCATATATACAGGAATGATGCTTAAGACAAATTGATACTACGAGTAAACAAGTAATATAATTTTTTTTTTTTAAGTCAATGCCTACTTAAGGTTAACAAAGATAAATTTTATTTCAGTTTCTTTTTTATTAAATGTAATTACAATGTATATATATACATATAACAGAAACATAATACTATGTTGTTGTTGTTGTTTCTTATGCCACCTGATCTCGACTGCGTCAGATCCAGGCCCACGAAATTCATCATGGCAAGGGGCTGCATGTACGCCTGTCGTTGGCCGTAGCCTTGAGCACCATACAGGTGACAGTACGATTTAGCTCGGTTCCACCGCAATTTTGAGGGAGAGCACCCTGTGGGAGGGTCAGGGGCCTCACCTCTCTTCCCCATCCACCAACCTCACGAGAGGACTTGCGGCTCGACGGCTATTTAGAGTACCCCCATGCCGCAAAAGCACTATACATTTACAAACATCCATGTCTTCTCGGGGATTCGAACCCAGGCCCTACGGCCCATAACAGTCAGCATCGCTAACCACTATACCGGATGGGCGACTAATACTATGTTGGCAAAATAGAAAGCGATTTTCTTTGTAATTTTCCATTTTCTTTTCTATATATTGTGTTCGATTATTATTTTGTTTGTTCATATTTATTCATTTATTAAATTTAATTATTCCAATAAAATAGTATGGTAAAAAGAAACCACATTCTCAGAAATTAGGCCATTCCCATGTGGGATTCGAACCCACGACCTTTGGATTGGAAGTCCAACGCGTTATCCATTGGGTTGCAAGGACACAATGAGGAACTTTTTAGCGCGTTTTTCACGTAGTGGAACAAAAGCGCTATTAGGACGCAAATTTCGTCTTCGTTCCATATTTTGTCGTACCTGTTTCTCAGCCAATAAGCAACCAATTGACCTCGGGTTTCGGCATTGGGTCGCATTTGTGCCCTAGATGAGCCGAATCATATTTAAATTTAATCATTTTTAAAATTTTTTTGTAAGTACAGTACTACTTTCTGTTAGTAAAAAGTTCATTAGTTGCATTATTGTAAAATACAATTTGAGAAAAACGCACTAAAATTACTTAGCCATGCCAATGATTGATATCTTGTGGTGGTTTATGGTATTGAACTATTATTTGTTTGTTACTATTTATTCATGCATCAAAAAAATTAATATTTGAAAAAAAAACTATATTAACATCAAGTGCCATCCACTATAAGTTTTAAAAAATGTATTTGAACCTGAGTGGATGAATAAAATGTACTTTATGAACAATTGAAAGGGAAGAATGCGAATAAAAAGTAGAAATTGAAAAAAAAAAAGTACATCAATACGATTGAAAATTATTTTCAGTGGACATATATAATTGATTCAAAAATCTCAATAAATTCAGTGCAAATAATTGGGGTAAAAATATTTTACATCTTTAATTTCATACGATAATTAAGAGTACTCTATTCTGTAATTAGTTTTAATCAGTTTTATTTAAGAAATTTCAGGAAATATTAAGAAAGGATAGTTTTAAGTTTCGTGAGAGATTGTCCGAGAAAAAAAATCTATAGTTCTCTCTCATATGATTCATTTGTTTATTTAAGCTGGGATGTAATTTCTAACAGGCTGGTTAAAACACGCGCGATCTATTTAACATATCTGAACACTACATTGAATATTAATTGCTTCTTTTATACTTGTGGAAAAAGTACACGTTTTTCTTTCGCAATTACTTTTTACGTATTAAAATATTACCTAGAAATGGAAACTACATAAAAATCTGTCCAAAACCAATATTAACTTAGTTGAAAGACAAAAAATTGCGATCATTGGTAAAAAGACTACTCATGCTTAAAAAATTCAACAAATAAAAGGCTCTTAATTTAAATTATTTTTGATATACGAAACACATTTCCACAAAAAAACACATTTACTTAAACAAAAAATCACATTATAAAAGATAAGTTGGTTTGTATAAAAAAATTTAAAAAAAAAGAGCAGTCGAAAATTAATATTTCTAAGTGATTTTTATTTGGACTAATATTAGTTATTCCCGGTAATTTCGCAAACAAATCACAGGTTCCTGATAATAAGAGTTCTCTTTATCAATGTTTAAATACATATCTTTCGAAGGAATTAACGTTAGTTATAAATCCTAAAACATACATAATTCTTACTATCATTCCATTATTGTAAGGAGTGAAAGGTTGCATCATCATGTCCATTGCAACATGCATTTTCTTAATGATCTGTACCGCCATCTGGTGAGGCAATTGGAAATCAGATTTCGCTACCTCGTTGATGTTATTTAGCGTTACGGCCATGACAGGTCAGAGATATTAATGAATTAATTCACTTGAAGGATTTGGTTATGAGTATGCTGTACACAAACGCGACTGAATTTTTTAATTTTGCTTCGAAAATGGGTTGTATTTAAAATATGATGCATGTTTTAGCTACTATTTCGAATAACTTTACGGATACAAACCACCGCAGCCCATTAGAAATAAAAAAAAAACTATACGGACAAGAATTGTGCAGGATAGAAAATAATTTAGTTGTATGCATTTTCAAAAAAATAAATAAATAAAAAATAAAAACCTGCATTGAAAAAAAAAAGAATTTGAATATTTAAGTCAATTTCATTCAAAGATTGCAAAACTTTAAAATATTTTCATGCATTTAAGTATACCTTTTTCTTACTTAGTAATTTGTTTAATAAAATTAAAAAGCATTTGCTCTCCTTTAACTTTTATTTTTGCTGATCTGACGCGAAAACAATTTCTGTCTCCCCCTCCCAAGGTATTTAATAAAATCATTAAACAATTATATAACTGTCGTAAATGTTTAGCAAACTATTCTGTAACTATTTGTTTATATATTGATCTTAATTACCTTAGAAATAATAAATTGATTTTGAACAATTCAGAGTTCTGAACAAATCAGTTTTGGATTCCAAGCAAGTATTATAAAAATACCACTTTTCAAAATAGAAATGCTTGATAACCATTTCCTTGATGATATTATCCTTTAATATGAATGTCAAGGTCTGATACATGAGCATCTAAATGTGAGAAAACAGGTTATAATGATTTGAGAGCTTAGAGATGGGGTTTCCATAACCTTGCTTAAAAAGCAAATTACATATGAAGCAATTACATACAACAAAAATAGGAACCTTATCATTGCAAAGTCATTAAATTAAAAAATAAATTGTCTCAATAACAATTGCTTGCTACAGAGTCCTTCTGATTTCAAAAAAGTTAGAATCGAAAATCTTATGACTTTTAGTGAATTACATTTATAGAGATAAGCATTTTTTGAAATTAGAATTTATTTATTTTTGAACAAGTAAACAAAAATTGTCTATAGTTATTTGCCTTGACGGGTAAATTTATTAAGTTGATGAATGTGTGTGTGTGATAGACGCATTTAAGATATACGAGTATTCCTTTAAAAATATTTTTTAAACCTTATATTTTTTTTAAGTACAAGCAAATTCATTCAAAATTGTATTATTTATATTTATATTCCCCGTTTTTCAACCGGATCACTTAAAAACAAATTTCATATTGAACTTTACACTTCAGCTACGCAGCAGTTCAACTGAAGATATATCGTGCATTTCTGAGCATGAAATAAACGGTAAAAACTATAGTTACACCTCAATAATTCTAAACGTATTATCAGCGAGGTACATCTAAGATAGAAAGAAAAAGTCACACAAAATCTTTAAAAAGGAAGTATTTCAAATAATGAAAAATTAAATAACAAGTTATAAGACACAAACATGAACCAGGAAAAAATTACATCATCCAAATGAGCAAACATGTAAACAGAGCAATGTTGAAAGTTTATTCGTGATGACCGTGAGGAGTAATAACAATTTAAATAAGTATAGTAAGTGAAATGA
>BMAO01030575.1:0-21398 GCA_019973975.1 Trichonephila clavata | reverse complement strand
CAATAAAACTCGTCACGTAACTGAACGAAGCATACCAGATCAATTGAAATTTTTGAAAAGCGCTATATGTATTCGTGATCAGCTTCGGATTTTAAATAAGAAAATTGAGTTTGGTTTGAATAGGAGTTAGAAATTTTTTCCCTGTTCATGACGTCTCCCCTTCCAAATATCCAAAAAATGTGAAATTTTTTTATTGCAATAACTTTGATCTAATTGAAATTTTGAAAAGCGCTACATGTATTCGTGATCAGCGTCGGATTTTAAATAAGAAAATTGAGTTTGGTTGAATAGGAGTTAGAAATTTTTCCCTGTTCATGACGTTCCCCTGCCAAATATCCAAAAAATGTGAAATTTTTTATTGCAATAACTTTTGATCTAATTGAAATTTTGAAAAGCGCTACATGTATTCGTGATCAGCGTCGGATTTTAAATAAGAAAATTGAGTTTGGTTTGAATAGGAGTTAGAAATTTTTCCCTGTTCATGACGTCTCCCCTGCCAAATATCCAAAAAATGTGAAATTTTTTATTGCAATAACTTTTGATCTAATTGAAATTTTGAAAAGCGCTACATGTATTCGTGATCAGCGTCGATTTTACATAAGAAAATTGAGTTGGTTTGAATAGGAGTTAGAAATTTTTCCCTGTTCATGACGTCTCCCCTGCCAAATATCCAAAAAATGTGAACATTTTTATTGCAATAACTTTTGATCTAATTGAAATTTTGAAAAGCGCTACATGTATTCGTGATCAGCGTCGGATTTTAAATAAGAAAATTGAGTTTGGTTGAATAGGAGTTAGAAATTTTTCCCTGTTCATGACGTCTCCCCTGCCAAATATCCAAAAAATGTAAATTTTTTATTGCAATAACTTTTGATCTAATTGAAATTTTGAAAAGCGCTACATGTATTCGTGATCAGCGTCGGATTTTACATAAGAAAATTGAGTTTGGTTGGAATAGGAGTTAGAAATTGTTTCCCTGTTCATGACGTCTCCCTGCCAAATATCCAAAAAATGTGAAATTTTTTTATTGCAATAAGTTTGATCTAATTGAAATTTTGAAAAGCGCTACATGTATTCGTGATCAGCGTCGGATTTAAATAAGAAAATTGAGTTTGGTTGAATAGGAGTTAGAAATTTTTCCCTGTTCATGACGTCTCCCCTGCCAAATATCCAAAAAATGTAAAATTTTTTATTGCAATAACTTTTGATCCAATTGAAATTTTGAAAAGCGCTACATGTATACGTGATCAGCGTCGGATTTTAAATAAGAAAATTGAGTTTGGTTGAATAGGAGTTAGAAATTTTTCCCTGTTCATGACGTCTCCCCTGCCAAATATCCAAAAAATGTGAAATTTTTTATTGCAATAACTTTTGATCTAATTGAAATTTTGAAAAGCGCTACATGTATTCGTGATCAGCGTCGGATTTTACATAAGAAAATTGAGTTTGGTTGGAATAGGAGTTAGAAATTTTTCCCTGTTCATGACGTCTCCCCTGCCAAATATCCAAAAAATGTGAAATTTTTTATTGCAATAACTTTTGATCTAATTGAAATTTTGAAAAGCGCTACATGTATTCGTGATCAGCGTCGGATTTTAAATAAGAAAATTGAGTTTTGTTTGAATAGGAGTTAGAAATTTTTCCCTGTTCATGACGTCTCCCCTGCCAAATATCCAAAAAATGTAAAATTTTTTATTGCAATAACTTTTGATCTAATTGAAATTTTGAAAAGCGCTACATGTATTCGTGATCAGCGTCGGATTTTAAATAAGAAAATTGAGTTTGTTTGAATAGGAGTTAGAAATTTTTCCCTGTTCATGACGTCTCCCCTGCCAAATATCCAAAAAATGTGAAATTTTTTATTGCAATAACTTTTGATCTAATTGAAATTTGAAAAGCGCTACATGTATTCGTGATCAGCGTCGGATTTTAAATAAGAAAATTGAGTTGGTTTGAATAGGAGTTAGAAATTTTTTCCCTGTTCATGACGTCTCCCCTGCCAAATATCCAAAAAATGTGAAATTTTTTTATTGCAATAACTTTTGATCTAATTGAAATTTTGAAAAGCGCTACATGTATTCGTGATCAGCGTCGGATTTTAAATAAGAAAATTGAGTTTGGTTTGAATAGGAGTTAGAAATTTTTCCCTGTTCATGACGTCTCCCCTGCCAAATATCCAAAAAATGTGAAAATTTTTTATTGCAATAACTTTTGATCTAATTGAAATTTTGAAAAGCGCTACATGTATTCGTGATCAGCGTCGGATTTTAAATAAGAAAATTGAGTTTGGTTGGAATAGGAGTTAGAAATTTTTTCCCTGTTCATGACGTCTCCCCTGCCAAATATCCAAAAAATGTGAAATTTTTTTATTGCAATAACTTTTGATCTAATTGAAATTTTGAAAAGCGCTACATGTATTCGTGATCAGCGTCGGATTTAAATAAGAAAATTGAGTTTGGTTGGAATAGGAGTTAGAAATTTTTCCCTGTTCATGACGTCTCCCCTGCCAAATATCCAAAAAATGTAAAATTTTTTATTGCAATAACTTTTGATCTAATTGAAATTTTGAAAAGCGCTATATGTATTCGTGATCAGCGTCGGATTTTAAATAAGAAAATTGAGTTTTGGTTTGAATAGGAGTTAGAAATTTTTTCCCTGTTCATGACGTCTCCCCTGCCAAATATCCAAAAAATGTGAAATTTTTTTATTGCAATAACTTTTGATCTAATTGAAATTTTGAAAAGCGCTACATGTATTCGTGATCAGCGTCGGATTTTAAATAAGAAAATTGAGTTTGGTTTGAATAGGAGTTAGAAATTTTTTCCCTGTTCATGACGTCTCCCCTGCCAAATATCCAAAAAATGTAAAAATTTTTTATTGCAATAACTTTTGATCAATTGAAATTTTGAAAAGCGCTATATGTATTCGTGATCAGCGTCGGATTTTAAATAAGAAAATTGAGTTTGGTTTGAATAGGAGTTAGAAATCTTTCCCTGTTCATGACGTCTCCCCTGCCAAATATCCAAAAAATGTAAAATTTTTTATTGCAATAACTTTTGATCTAATTGAAATTTTGAAAAGCGCTACATGTATTCGTGATCAGCGTCGGATTTTAAATAAGAAAATTGAGTTTGGTTTGAATAGGAGTTAGAAATTTTTTCCCTGTTCATGACGTCTCCCCTGCCAAATATCCAAAAAATGTGAAATTTTTTATTGCAATAACTTTTGATCTAATTGAAATTTTGAAAAGCGCTACATGTATTCGTGATCAGCGTCGGATTTTAAATAAGAAAATTGAGTTGGTTTGAATAGGAGTTAGAAATTTTTTCCCTGTTCATGACGTCTCCCCTGCCAAATATCCAAAAAATGTGAACATTTTTTATTGCAATAACTTTTGATCTAATTGAAATTTGAAAAGCGCTACATGTATTCGTGATCAGCGTCGGATTTTAAATAAGAAAATTGAGTTTGGTTTGAATAGGAGTTAGAAATTTTTTCCCTGTTCATGACGTCTCCCCTGCCAAATATCCAAAAAATGTAAAATTTTTTTATTGCAATAACTTTTGATCCAATTGAAATTTTGAAAAGCGCTATATGTATTCGTGATCAGCGTCGGATTTTAAATAAGAAAATTGAGTTTGGTTTGAATAGGAGTTAGAAATTTTTTCCCTGTTCATGACGTCTCCCCTGCCAAATATCCAAAAAATGTGAACATTTTTTATTGCAATAACTTTTGATCTAATTGAAATTTTGAAAAGCGCTACATGTATTCGTGATCAGCGTCGGATTTTAAATAGAAAATTGAGTTTGGTTGAATAGGAGTTAGAAATTTTTTCCCTGTTCATGACGTCTCCCCTGCCAAATATCCAAAAAATGTGAAATTTTTTATTGCAATAACTTTTGATCTAATTGAAATTTTGAAAAGCGCTACATGTATTCGTGATCAGCGTCGGATTTTACATGAGAAAATTGAGTTTGGTTGGCATAGGAGTTAGAAATTTTTCCCTGTTCATGACGTCTCCCCTGCCAAATATCCAAAAAATGTAAAATTTTTTATTGCAATAACTTTTGATCCAATTGAAATTTTGAAAAGCGCTATATGTATTCGTGATCAGCGTCGGATTTTAAATAAGAAAATTGAGTTTGGTTTGAATAGGAGTTAGAAATTTTTTCCCTGTTCATGACGTCTCCCCTGCCAAATATCCAAAAAATGTGAAATTTTTTATTGCAATAACTTTTGATCTAATTGAAATTTTGAAAAGCGCTACATGTATTCGTGATCAGCGTCGGATTCTACATGAGAAAATTGAGTTTGGTTGGAATAGGAGTTAGAAATTTTTCCCTGTTCATGACGTCTCCCCTGCCAAATATCCAAAAAATGTAAATTTTTTATTGCAATAACTTTTGATCTAATTGAAATTTTGAAAAGCGCTACATGTATTCGTGATCAGCGTCGGATTTTAAATAAGAAAATTGAGTTTGGTTTGAATAGGAGTTAGAAATTTTTCCCTGTTCATGACGTCTCCCCTGCCAAATATCCAAAAAATGTAAAATTTTTATTGCAATAACTTTTGATCTAATTGAAATTTTGAAAAGCGCTACATGTATTCGTGATCAGCGTCGGATTTTAAATAAGAAAATTGAGTTTGTTTGAATAGGAGTTAGAAATCTTTTCCCTGTTCATGACGTCTCCCCTGCCAAATATCCAAAAAATGTGAAATTTTTTTATTGCAATAACTTTTGATCTAATTGAAATTTTGAAAAGCGCTACATGTATTCGTGATCAGCGTCGGATTTTAAATAAGAAAATTGAGTTTGGTTTGAATAGGAGTTAGAAATTTTTTCCCTGTTCATGACGTCTCCCCTGCCAAATATCCAAAAAATGTGAACATTTTTATTGCAATAACTTTTGATCTAATTGAAATTTTGAAAAGCGCTACATGTATTCGTGATCAGCGTCGGATTTTAAATAAGAAAATTGAGTTTGGTTTGAATAGGAGTTAGAAATTTTTTCCCTGTTCATGACGTCTCCCCTGCCAAATATCCAAAAAATGTATAATTTTTTATTGCAATAACTTTTGATCTAATTGAAATTTTGAAAAGTGCTACATGTATTCGTGATCAGCGTCGGATTTTACATGAGAAAATTGAGTTTGGTTGGAATAGGAGTTAGAAATTGTTTCCCTGTTCATGACGTCTCCCATGCCAAATATCCAAAAAATGTGAAATTTTTTTATTGCAATAACTTTTGATCTAATTGAATTTTGAAAAGCGCTACATGTATTCGTGATCAGCGTCGGATTTTAAATAAGAAAATTGAGTTTGGTTGGAATAGGAGTTAGAAATTTTTTCCCTGTTCATGACGTCTCCCCTGCCAAATATCCAAAAAATGTAAATTTTTTTATTGCAATAACTTTTGATCCAATTGAAATTTTGAAAAGCGCTACATGTATTCGTGATCAGCGTCGGATTTTAAATAAGAAAATTGAGTTTGGTTTGAATAGGAGTTAGAAATTTTTCCCTGTTCATGACGTCTCCCCTTCCAAATATCCAAAAAATGTGAACATTTTTTATTGCAATAACTTTTGATCTAATTGAAATTTTGAAAAGTGCTACATGTATTCGTGATCAGCGTCGGATTTTACATGAGAAAATTGAGTTTGGTTGGAATAGGAGTTAGAAATTTTTTCCCTGTTCATGACGTCTCCCCTGCCAAATATCCAAAAAATGTGAAATTTTTTATTGCAATAACTTTTGATCTAATTGAAATTTTGAAAAGCGCTACATGTATTCGTGATCAGCGTCGGATTTTACATAAGAAAATTGAGTTTGGTTGGAATAGGAGTTAGAAATGTTTTCCCTGTTCATGACGTCTCCCCTGCCAAATATCCAAAAAATGTAAAAATTTTTTATTGCAATAACTTTTGATCCAATTGAAATTTTGAAAAGCGCTACATGTATTCGTGATCAGCGTCGGATTTTAAATAAGAAAATTGAGTTTGGTTTGAATAGGAGTTAGAAATTTTTTCCCTGTTCATGACGTCTCCCCTGCCAAATATCCAAAAAATGTGAAATTTTTTATTGCAATAACTTTTGATCTAATTGAAATTTTGAAAAGCGCTACATGTATTCGTGATCAGCGTCGGATTTTAAATAAGAAAATTGAGTTTGGTTGGAATAGGAGTTAGAAATTTTTTCCCTGTTCATGACGTCTCCCCTGCCAAATATCCAAAAAATGTGAAATTTTTTTATTGCAATAACTTTTGATCTAATTGAAATTTTGAAAAGCGCTACATGTATTCGTGATCAGCGTCGATTTTAAATAAGAAAATTGAGTTTGGTTTGAATAGGAGTTAGAAATTTTTTCCCTGTTCATGACGTCTCCCCTGCCAAATATCCAAAAAATGTGAACATTTTTTATTGCAATAACTTTTGATCTAATTGAAATTTTGAAAAGCGCTACATGTATTCGTGATCAGCGTCGGATTTTAAATGAGAAAATTGAGTTTGGTTGGCATAGGAGTTAGAAATTTTTCCCTGTTCATGACGTCTCCCTGCCAAATATCCAAAAAATGTGAAATTTTTTTATTGCAATAACTTTTGATCTAATTGAAATTTTGAAAAGCGCTACATGTATTCGTGATCAGCGTCGGATTTTAAATAAGAAAATTGAGTTTTGTTTGAATAGGAGTTAGAAATCTTTTCCCTGTTCATGACGTCTCCCCTGCCAAATATCCAAAAAATGTAAAAAATTTTATTGCAATAACTTTTGATCCAATTGAAATTTTGAAAAGTGCTACATGTATTCGTGATCAGCGTCGGATTTTACATAAGAAAATTGAGTTTGGTTGGCATAGGAGTTAGAAATTTTTCCCTGTTCATGACGTCTCCAATACCAAATATCCAAAAAATGTGAATTTTTTTTATTGCAATAACTTTTGATGTAATTGTAAATTTTGAAAAGCGCTACATGTATTCGTGATCAGCGTCGGATTTTAAATAAGAAAATTGAGTTTGGTTGGAATAGGAGTTAGAAATTGTTTCCCTGTTCATGACGTCTCCCCTGCCAAATATCCAAAAAATGTAAAAATTTTTTATTGCAATAACTTTTGATCCAATTGAAATTTTGAAAAGCGCTACATGTAATCGTGATCAGCGTCGGATTTTAAATAAGAAAATTGAGTTTGGTTTGAATAGGAGTTAGAAATTTTTCCCTGTTCATGACGTCTCCCCTTCCAAATATCCAAAAAATGTGAAACATTTTTTATTGCAATAACTTTTGATCTATTTGAAATTTTGAAAAGTGCTACATGTATTCGTGATCAGCGTCGGATTTTACATGAGAAAATTGAGTTTGGTTGGAATAGGAGTTAGAAATTTTTTCCCTGTTCATGACGTCTCCCCTGCCAAATATCCAAAAAATGTGAAATTTTTTATTACAATAACTTTTGATCTAATTGAAATTTTGAAAAGCGCTACATGTATTCGTGATCAGCGTCGGATTCTACATGAGAAAATTGAGTTTGGTTGGCATAGGAGTTAGAAATGTTTTCCCTGTTCATGACGTCTCCCCTGCCAAATATCCAAAAAATGTAAAAATTTTTTATTGCAATAACTTTTGATCCAATTGAACTTTTGAAAAGCGCTATATGTATTCGTGATCAGCTTCGGATTTTAAATAAGAAAATTGAGTTTGGTTTGAATAGAGTTAGAAATTTTTTCCCTGTTCATGACGTCTCCCCTTCCAAATATCCAAAAAAATGTGAAATTTTTTTATTGCAATAACTTTTGATCTATTTGAAATTTTGAAAAGCGCTACATGTATCTGACTTGTTATCATGGTAAATACGCAATAGTGTCTTTAATCCTGAAAGAAATGAATCAGTTATGACTGGAAATAATTTTCTATCGAATAATTATATCTTTAATGTGAAAATTTTATTTAATTAACACAAGGAGTAATGCAGTTTTTATCAAACATATTTATTATTGTTCAATTTTGGGAAGAGCGGAGACAATAGATTTATGAAAACTAAGTATGACACATATACTTGTGATTTCAAAGTATTTAAAAATCGTTGAAAAACGGCGTCAATAACAGTACCACTGTTAGTTGTCGAAACATTTCGATTAGTGTTCATTTCGAGCTTGAGTCATCTTTCAGAAAAGCTATGAACGGCTCAGCTTCTGGCAAACCGAAGTTAACGTTAAAATCACCTCTCAAATCATGGAAGCGAGTGATAGTTTTTTTAAAGAGCAGAACCACCTTCGGTATACGGTAAAAGTACAAAATGCAGGAAATTTTTAATTTTTTAACTGTTTGATTCGGAGAAATGTATGCGTCCACCAAAATGGCAAGACTTGTTAGTATGTACGGTAGGCGGGCGTCTTAATTGCTACTACAGTTGGACCCCCAGACGAGGGTAGCGAAGAGACACTGTCAAGCGCTTGCTTAAAAATTAGAAATATTAGAGACAATCAAAAATACCCTTTTACTTAATTAGTTAGGTTTTTTTTTAAATCGAGAAATCTTTTTTAATCACATTTAAAAATATTATATTGACAGCGACAGGAATTAACCTCAAAGTATGAAAATGTAAGCACTTAAATATTTATTCAAGTAACTCCATGTTACTT
Organism: Trichonephila clavata; assembly: GCA_019973975.1. NCBI lineage: Eukaryota > Metazoa > Arthropoda > Arachnida > Araneae > Nephilidae > Trichonephila > Trichonephila clavata. The sequence goes on along the minus strand of BMAO01030575.1, from coordinate 12,761 downwards.
ACTCCTATTTTTTTAAAGAATGATGAGCTTTGTCAGACGCTTAACAGGAAATATAATTGTTTATATATAGTTTACACATATATAAATATATCCTCAGATTTCACACACAACGGGCCCTGAAACTTTGACATTTGAGCGTAAGAATCACAAGTTTATTCTGGATGAAGTCTAATAAGACTTGCTGGTATGAGCGAAGTGGATTTAAAGTCATGAAAATGAAATCGAGTTTTTGAATTCGAATCTTTTGAAATGCTACATTTAACAATTTAAAAAAGCTGCCGGCTTGATGGCTACTAGAGTTGAACCTCGAAGCGAGGCTAGCGAAGAGACACCACCAAGCGCGCTGATTGGTCAAATCAAATAGTGCGCTCTTCCCCGGCTTGATGGCTAGTAGAGTTGGACCCCGTGCAAGGCTAGCGAAGAGACACCCCCAAGACGCTGAATTGGTCAAATCAAACAGCGCGCGCTTTCCCCGACTTTCTGTTACGCATTTCCGTCCCTTTTCACGAAATCACTCCAACAAATATCCAGCAACCGAGAGTAAAGATGTTACACATCAAAAGGAGTAAATTATTTTTGTAAGTCTAAATAATTGTAAAACATTGTGTGTGTAGTTACAGGGAAATATCAGTTAAAGAAAAAATTGAATCACTGTCATAGCATATTTGTTTGAAGGTTGTATCTATAGAATACCGTTACGTTGATCAAGGGTTGTGGATTTTATGCTCTGTTAGTTTCAAAGAACAAAGCAGTTCTTTAAGAGTGACGAAATTTATTAAACACAAGTCGCACAAAAGTACTAGTAGTACTCCTTTAGGGTGTTCAACCCTCAAAGTAATGCGGCCTAGAGCAGTCAATTCCGAGAAAACAGCCTTCGAAATTCCTGCTTAGCTTTATACAATTAAGTTTCTACCAACGGCGCAGCAACGTGGTAGGTAAAGCAACTGTTAACCATGTGGAGACGCCTCGATTCGAGTCACGCGATCGATTTTTTTTTTGTTTTAAATTCATTTAATTACTTTTACAATTAAAGAAATTTATTTAAAAAATAAATTCAATATTTTATATGATTGAAAAATAATTAAATTAATAATATATAATGTAAGAGAGAGAGAGGTATATTATTTTTATTATAATAATTATAAAATATTTTTTATAAATAATTATTATTATGTATTTTAAGGTATTATTATAATATTGTATACAATATTTTATTTATAATACATTGTTCTTCATATTATAAAACTATTTGTAACTAATTTGTATATAGAGATATAATTAAAAGTTTATTAAAATATATTTTTATAAATATTATTTATTAATAATTTTATTTATAAAATATATAAATATTTATATATTTTATATTGTTGTTGTTGTCGTGTAGGACAAGTGCAAAGGTGTATATAACAAAATAAAGATATAGTCAAATATTGCCAAAGGCGTGAATCACTGTCTTGGCACGATCCGAGTATAGGATGACCCCAGATTGGGTGACCGGAGTAGAATAGTCCCAACGTAAGTTAATGCGTCGTAAAAGGCAACTAAAATGAACAGAAGTCCAACCTCTCGGGGCTCTGGCAATCCTTAATTTTGACAAGTATGTATTTCATAAATATAATTAATGGATGGATAAATTCTATAATATATATTTATAATATATATATATATATATATATATATATATATATATATATATAGTAACATAAAATGAAAGAAATACATGGCATAATAAAATTGATAATACAAAATAATATCACTAACAAAGCTAGAAGATTTAAACCAGATTTAAAGAAACACACTTTAAAAATGATGGAAGAGTCTGTTATAGAGAAATTAACTAAGCGTATGTATAACATGGAACAGAATTAGAACTTTAAAATGTAAGAAGCCAAAAGAGTCAATAGACTAAAATGAAGACCTGTTATGATTTCTAAAGCTGTTGCTGAATTAGGACCAGCAAAATTAGGGTTAAATATATTTTAGGGATCCTACCTTCCCCTGTTCAGCAGAAATTTTATACATAACAGGAAAACATACCAATATTGAAAAGTTAGGCCTAAAACCAACCACGTGTAATTTGCAACCAAAAGAAAAATAAAATTAAAATAATAGAAAATATGAAAGGAAATGAATCCTAACAAAATACAAATAAAAATAATTTTGAAAAGGAATATTATATATATATATATATATATATATATATAATTATTTTTTTTAAAATAAATTTCTTTAATTGTAAAAAAAATTGAATGAGTTACTTAAAACAATAAAGTCAATCTCGTGGCTCGAACCTAGGCGTCTCGCATGGTAAACAGTTACTTTACCGACCACGCTGTTGCACCGTTGGTAGAAATTCAAATTTATTTGTATAAAAGCTAAGCATGAATTTCGAAGGCTGTTTTCTCCGAATTGACTGCCCATTCGGCCGAATTACATTGAGGGTTGAACACCCTAAAGGAGTGCTATTACTGCACAAAGTCTCGTCCCAAAATGAATTTCCTTAGCTATGTCCTCCCCTTTTAAGTGAACACTTTCATTCGCTGAAGTAGAACTAATTCAGTTTTATATGCTTGGTGTCTTTGGAACATGGATCGCTGAGTGATCCTCCGTCCCATATCTAAAGTTCTAATAGAACCTGACATCAGTGGCAGGACCTGGGTAGAGTGAAGGGGCCTCCTGAGTGGTTGAAAGGATAAAGCTGTCTGGTTTGCTGTTAGAAATAAGCCAAGGGGTTACGTAAGATCCTGATAGTTCGTCATGAAGAAGTTCTGAGTCGAAACGCTGAGCTGTAGGGGACGCAGTGGTGGTTGGAATTGAGTGAGTTATCTCATTATTGGTTGTACTGGAGTTGAAGTAAAAATTTGGATTTGATAAAACGGCTTGCCCGGTGATCTAACTCAGTTTTAGGAAGCGACCGCAATTTATATTTCCTATTGCTTTCTCGGACAATCCGCTTACCTCATAGATCAATATGGCATAGTCTATTTTAGCAATTCCAAGGTCTTCAGATGGTTGCCATGCAAAATACGGTCGTCAAAAATTATGCCTACTTGGTTGTATCGCCAATATATCGTCAATTTTCCATTGGAATGCCATTATAATGCAAGAGATGGCATTGCTTGTTGATATTACAGCTTTTATCATGAATAAATGCAAAAGAAGTAATATTAATTTATTGAGCATGCAGATTTAAATTATTTTAAGATAAAATTATATGCACAAATTATCCAAAATTTTAAGCAATATAATCTTAGACATATTTATTTATAGTACAATACTCAATATTTTATTTAACAAATAAAGGTTATGTAATCAATTGTTAAATTGAAGTTTTAATTTTAATTTTAATTTAAATAGGATTTATGTAGTAAACGGGAAGATAAGCCGGAGTACAATTTTCTATCTATACAAATAAATAAAATTGAAGTGTCTGTTTGTAATTTCGAATTAGCAGCTTTTTACTTAATGCACTAAAAGTATATACGGTACTCATAACAAAAAACCAATTTTAAAAATTTTGTCTGTCTGTCTGTCTGTCTGTTTGTTCCGGCTAATCTCGGAAACGGCTGGTGCGATTTTAAAAATTCTTTCACTAATGGAAAGCTACATTAACGGGAGTAACATAGGCTATATTTTATTTCCGTATTCTTACGGAACGGAAACTATACGGGTGAACGTGAAACTGAATACCAAGATGAACGCCAAATTTAACGCCAAGCTGAGCTAATGAAGTCGTTGTTTTAGTTACTGGCGACCGATGCTCTTCATGAGACATAATAGTGTTACGAGCACATGATAATACGCTGACACGCGCCATAATTTTTTTTTTATGATGGTTATCTCACTGTTCAGTTAAGTAGAGCATCGGCTGTTTCGGATGCACTTTTAAAAATAATAAATCAAGGCTTCATAAGCAAAAAGCAATGCAAGAAACAAAAAATTGATAAGTTTTACGGTTAGTTTTAATCCTTTCTTTTTTTTATTTCCATTTTAAGTCACATTTAAACAATAGTTATTATAATCCCAATCTATATCTATACAAATAAATAAAATTGAATGTCTGTTTGTAATTTCAAATTAGCAGCAATTGTTTGCGGGAGTGGGGGTTTAAGGGCGTTAGAAATTCCAATTTTTAAGTTATTAGACGTACAGTCTTGAAACTTAGTAAGTAGATTCCTCTCATAGGGTAGAGATACGCTACAAAGTGTGTTTCGTGAAAATTGCTTTCAAGTGGCGTTGCAGGACTTAAGGGGCGTTATAGATAATTATTTCCATTTTTAAACTATTAGACGCACAGTCTTTATATTTGATAAGTAGATTTCTTTTATAGAGTAGAGATCAGCTATAAGAAGGTTTTGTGAAAACAGACCTCTAAATGGCGTTGCGGGGATTTAGTGGCGTACTAGATAAATATTTTCGTTTTTAAACTACTTCACCTCCCTGCTTGAAAATTGGTAGGAATGTTTCTTTCATGGAGTAAATATCCGCTAAAAAACAGGTTTGGGAAAAATTGACCCCAAGGGTGTTAAGGGTGTTAAGGGCAGATATAAATAATTATTTCTATTTTTAAACTATTAGAAGCACAGTTTGAAATTTGGTAAGCAGATTCCTCTCATAGGATAGAGATACACTACAAAATGTGTTTTGTGAAAATCGACCCCTAGGCCGCGTTGCGGGGGTTCAAGGAGCGTTATTGATAATTTTTTTTTGCATTTTTAATTTATTGGACGCACAGTCTTTAAATTTTGCTAAGCAGATTCCTTTCATAATGAGCAATTCCCCTACAAAATTGGTTTTATGAAAACAGACCCAGAAGTGGCGTTGCGGGGGCTCAAGTGGCGTTATAGATAATTATCCCCATTTTTAAACTATTAGACGTACAGTCTTGAAATTTGATAAGCAGATTCCTTTCGTAAAGTAGAGAACCGCTACAAAATGGGTTTCGCGAATATGAACTACCAAGTTTTATTTCGGGAGATTAAGAGGCGTAATTGATAAATATTTCCATTTTAAACTATTTGATCATCGTGCTTGAAAATTGGTAGGCATGTTCCTTTCATGGAATAGAGTTCCTCTAACAAAGAGTAAAACGAAAATTGACCCCCAAGGAAGGTTGCGAGGGGTCAAGAGGAGTTACAGAAAAAAATTCCTGTTTTTAATTGTTAGACCCATATACTTGAAATTTGTTAAGCATGTTTCTTTTGTTGAATAGGGATCCACTAAGAATGTATTTTAAGCAAATCAAGTTCTGGGGGGTGCAGGGGTTACTGGGACGTATTGACAAAAAAAATTACTTTTTTCGAGCTACAAGGACTATAATAATGAAATTTGGTTTGCATTTTTCTTTTGTTGAGTTGAAATCCGCTAAGAGTGGTTATTTTGGAAAACGGCTCTCAACGGGATTACGGGATATTGATAATAAAACTTTTGTTTTTTTTCTGTTAGATTTAGACTTGAAATTTGGCTTGCATGTTCAATTTACGGAGTAGAGATCCACCGAAAATTGGTTTTGCGGGAATCCACTTGGTTTTTGGGTTACGAAAGAGCAAACATCATTCTATGCTTCAATTTTAGAGATTCTTAGAAAACACAAATTAGATGAGTTCTTCCCCTTTTTTCATCAACAGGTGACAGTTACAGGTATAAGTATATTTTTCAATACAATCGAATTCTTAATGCAGGACTTAGATATCAATAATTTATACATATATATAAGCAGTAAAAATTTATAAAACATCATGAAATTCCCAGCGAAGCGGGCGGGTAACAGCTAGTATTCAATAAAAATTTTAATACATATATTTTAGTCACTATTCATTGCAAGTATTTTGCAATTTATAATGAAATAAAAAAATAGTTGTTAAAAATATTTTACTGCAAAATAAAATAAATGCATGGTATAATTTATCTCTTGTAATTTTTTTTATCAAAGCAATGCTTATTAGCTTAAGGGAATCGAAATTTGTCTTTTATTCTGAATGTTCTTTTCATTTTCCATATACTTCATTTATTTTCTACGTATCTGATTAAATCTTACATAATGTAAGATAGCCAAATAAACAAAAAAGAGAATAATAAAATACAAACCAAGTAAGCCACATTAAAAAATAAAATGCCTTTCGATAAAACTCTTTATTGCTATTATTATATATTCAAATACCCTTTGAAACGTTATAAAATTTTAACTTTCAGGACTTCAATAGCAGACAGTACTTTCTTTTATTACTTACAATCCTGTAATCTTCTTGGAATGTGTAAGTTTTCAATAAATTAAAATTAGATGAGCAAATATTTAAACCATTTTATAATATCCCTCAAAGGAGAATTTTTTCCATGTATTAAAACCATTTGTCTTAGAAAAGAGACAGTACAGCTAACTATTGCACTATGACAAAAATGACAAAAAAAAGATATGTGGCCCCTGAAATCAGACATATTGGATTTTCCTCTGCAATTTATTCGCATTTTATATAAAGAAGTTTTCAATTTGTATTTTGAAAGATAAAAATGTTAATTGAAATGATAAATACCTGGCTTTGAAATTTTCCTTCATGCGTAAAAATGTACAATATCCTGTTTTCCAGGATCCTTAATTTGATCTTTTGACTAATAATTTAATTTTTTAATATAAATAAAACATTTTTTAATACTTTTTTAAAATTCATAAATGCTATTTTTATGCACAAAGAAAATATTTATGTCTTTCCGTTATATGTTCTTGCATTATTCAATTTGAAATTTGTATTTAGTTTTGCACTCATGTCCATAAATTAAGGATAATTCAGAATCACACAGAAATTGAACTCTAAAATAAAAAAATTCACCTGTAGAATTATCACACACATCTTGAAGAAGAATATGCAAATTACAGGAAACCACCAGATGGCACGGATAGTACGTCACAATGACGAGAGTGTAAGAGAGGGGCATATAAGGAATGGTGGCAAAGAAGTAAAATTGTTCACAAGCGCTTTAAAAGCTTTTCAGTGCAATAAACGCATAGTTGTGGCACAAAGAAAACATTTAGATGATTTTTTACGTAGGAGAATTATCGGACGACTGGAATATGGACGTACCCAACTAGAAGTATCCGAGGAACTTGGAATCGCCCAGCGTATCATCTCAAGGCTTTGGCAACGATTCCAAGATGATGGTAAATGTGAGTAGATGTTACAGTACAGGTCGCCTCCGAGTTACAACGCCGAATGAGGACCAGTATTTGGCAGTTACTGCCAAAAGAAACAGACGGAGCAAACCATCATTCCTGTCTCGTCAGCTCTCTTCAACTACCGGTACGACAGTTTCAAGACAGGCCGTGTACAGACGCTTAGGGCACATTGGACTATATGCTCGCAGGCCTGTTAGATGTGTTCCCCTTACCGCAACTCACTGTCGCCTGCGATTATCCTGGAGTAGAGAGCATGCATTGTGGACACCGCAACAGTGATCTTGTGTGATGTTTTCCGACGAGTCCAGGTTTAGTTTGCAGTCTGATTCTCACCGGACTTTCATATGGAGAGCGCCAAGTATCCGTTACCACCAAGAGAACATCATTGAATGGCACCTTTACGGTGGTGCAGGATGGCTCCTTTGGGGAGGAATTATTCTTGGTTCCAGAACTGACCTGCATGTTCAGAGTGTAACGATGACAGGCCACATCTTTCGGGATGTCATTCTAGAACAACATGTACGTTTTTTAGGGGCTCTATGGGTGCTCAATTTCTGTTAATGGATGACAACGCCCGTCCTCACAGTGCAAACATTGTAGACGAATGCCTTCAATCGGGGATATCACCCGTATGGATTGGCCAGCATACTCACCGGACTTGAATCCAATAGAGCATGTGTGGGATATGCTTGGCCGACAAATTGCAGCCCGTCAACCCCCTCCCACATGTCTACCGGAACTTTGGAGGGCATTGCTTGATGAGTGGTGTAATATTCACCAAGATCAGATTGATAATTTGATACTCAGCATGCGTAGGCGTTGTAAGGCTGTATTGCATCGTCCGGGAGACGTTCTCCGTATTAACCATCATACTAACCATGTTATACTGTTTTTTGTAAATAGGTTATTTTTTTAAATTTGCTCCAGGGAGTAAAATCGCAATTTTTATTAATTATTTTAAACACATAGCATCTTTTTTGCTCTTTACCTTTTTTTAATAAATGGACTTTACAAATAAGTCAAATTTGTTTTGCTTCGGTCTCTTTCTTTGCCTGAACTTCATTATCCTTAATTTATGGATATGAGTGTAATATATGCTGTCAGGGTATAAATTCTCTTAAATAAAATAAAAACAGACCAAAATGATTAAATATTATTATGTTTAGGCACCTTTTTTAAATATATTTATAGGAACTTTAAGGTATCCAACTGGTTGCGCAAACTTTTTTAAAAAAAAGGAAATATGGGAATATTTTGGTTTTTTTTAAATTTGTTTAGTGCATTTTAAGAAAAATGTGCTATAATTAAGAAGAGAAAAATAAATTTTTATTACTAAAATGGGAAAAAATAGGTAAAAATTGACAAAAAATAGCGTAAACGCGGTCCATTCTGTACCAAAGGTTTATGAACACATTTTCAATTCTTTCAATCTAATATGTTGCTATATTATTTAATTTTGAAATGACCTTCAGGATAAGAGATATTTTCTTTTTTACAAAAAATAGAGCACTTTATCACAATAATTATATGAAATTGCTTAAAAAAGCATTGATTATATTCACATAAGGACTGTAAATTTTGTAATAAAACAGGAATTGATAAATCTGAAGATTAAAATCATTCTACTATTATGTAGATCTTACAGAAAAAATTTCAGTTAATTATGTTCAAAACTTTTTTAGGAATGGCTGACCCCATTTGATTATTTTCAAAAAATCACATTTCGAGTAAAACGTGTTTTAAAGTATGACATCTTGGTTAAGTTAATGGCATCGGCTTTTACTAAAACACTTGTAGTTTTTGTTCTGGTGAACGGAAAATGATAAACTTGGTATTTTATAAAGCTAAAATAAGATGGCCCATAAAATAAAATCATAAAAAAATCTGTCAATTTTTGGCAAAATTCACAATTTTAGGGTAGTCGGATACCTTAAATTATCTAAATTAGTTTATTTTGAAATAGTTAAACATATTTTTGTGAATGCCTTTTAATGCTGTCAAAAGAAATTTAATACACCAGAAATTTAAAATGTGATGAATTAGTGGGCTACACTGCCGAAAAATGTTTTATATCCCAGTTATATGTCTTTTGTCATGTATTTTAAAATATTCTATAATGAGTTCTATAAAAAATGTATTGCCATAGAATTATCATTCTATTTATATTTTAAGAGATGGATCGAAATGTTTTAAGATATGCGTTTACTGATCCAACAGCCAATGTTGCAATATCCAGTGAGCAATAGAAACATTTTCAGAACATTTCTTAAGGAATAACAACATTTGTCGATGACTTCACGTCGTCAGGTTAAGCTCCCATTGACCATTACGAAGATTGCCTTTAGAAAGAATATCATTTTCCCAAAGATTGCTATGGTGTTGTATCAGAAAAATCCGGAGGTCGGAAGGTCTCACAAACAAGTCTCTCTTTTGTCTTGTTGGGTATGTCAAATGAATCCATCGTGATTGATACATGGTTATCACTGAGATCTAATTTTGTTGTGCAATGTTATATATCCATAATACTTTATGTTACGTTATAGGGTAAAATTATGAATGTTTCTAACTTACCTTAGGTGTTCGCTGCGGGCTGTTTGACAGGCCAACGTCATATCCACCATGTCATGTCCCATCCATTTTTTTTTCTAATGTCTCAGAATCGATGGTGTATTTCTACCAACTCTGGAGCTTATCTACAATATGTCAATATCTTACCAGTGCTGGCACTTTTGGCAAACCTATCTTTGATCAAGTCTGTATAGGATTCCATAGAACAAAAAGTTACTACTCCACTTTTAAAATTTAATTTATAAGAACTACTTTCCTCTATTCTAGCAATATGTGATAGACTATCGCAGGCCTTGTAGAGAACCAAGATGCTTAGATTCGATTCACTACCAAGGTGTTTTACATGTTGTTTTACTAGTAAATGTTCTCACACCATAGTAAGAGAGTAATATGATTATTCTGTATTTTTCTTCATAAATTTTGTACACCCAAGTTTTAAATTTTAAGTATTTATTCACACACACACACACATCTGTAAGCATTTTATAAATCTTTACATTCCGTTACATTCTAAACTTTCTTCCCTAGTGAATTTTTTTTTTTTGCCTCAAAGTGTGTATCGAGTTTTGTTTCTGAAAGAAGTATTATGTCTAAATGTATTTTATGTGTAATTATTGAAAACAAATTATTCAGTAAGCATTGAATAGTACTGAACAATAATGGTAATAACTAAAGATAATATTAATAAAAGGTACCTCATATTATGAAACATTGATCCATTTATAACCATTTGACAGCAAATAAATTTTTCGTATGTAATTTTTTTTCTGTCTAAATGTATACTGTATCGTAATTCATTAACTTGTAATACTATGATTCGATATATCAACAAATATAAATCTTGATACTTGCTGTACAGTTTGCTGAAACAGAAGAAACTTCTTATAAGTAATGTAACAAAGAAAGCTTTTAAGAATCCCAAATTGAAGTTTTTTTAAAACACTAATGCACGCACGCGCGCGGAAAAGACACCACACTTATCAAATTTAACATTCATTTTACTTTTCAGTCCAATGCTAAGGAAATAGTAATGACTTAAAGAAAATATTTTAAAATTAGTGGGAAAATTAAAAGAAATAGTTGTAAGGAACAGTTAAAAATAATTGGAATGAAGTATAAAATTTTCAACAGAAATGTTGGTGATTTTTTGTTGTATAGTACGAATGATGCGATTAACATTGTTATTAAGATGTATTTATGTCTATTTAGGAACACGTTTTTTTTTGCTGTTTTACATTATATGGATGTATTTTGGGGAACTATATACATACTAAATATTTATTTATTTATTTTAAAAAAGAAATTATTTCCGTGCGCCTTTTAAAAACAAAATTCTTGTACCTGAATCAGCAAAATTAATTTTTCATCTTTAGTCGCATTGTTTATAAATAAATTTAGGTAAGCATTTAACTAAACTGAACTCAGTAGCGCAACAGCCATAAGCGTCAAGGCCTACTGCACTTATCTCAGTTACCTTCACCTTAGGCGATGGGGTGCATGTGCAGATGTTTCGGTCAAGTGGTCAGTCTGACCCAAGACCTTCCATGTTGAGTTCCCAAGCAAGCTTGGTATTCATTTATCGACACACGGAAGAGATGAAAGACTGAGTCAACATTGCCCAGCCCGGAATTTGAACAACAGACCTGTAGCCTGGAAGCGCTATACACTACCACTCAGCCTCTGGGCTTCAGGTAAGCATTTACACAAAAATATATGAAAGGAATTGCTATAAGTACAAGGAAAATGCAATTATATATATATATATATATATAATATATATATATATATATATATATATATATTCAAGAGCTAAAACATTATGAAAACCTGTCAATAACGAGTTGGACCACGTTTGGCGCGCAACACAGCTTCAGCCCACCTTGGCATGGATGCCACAAGTCCTTGGTAGATGGCCGGAGACAGATTGTACCTGATGTTTAAGCAACAACCACGCAATATAAAATATTGCGAATTGGTGGTCTTTGAACTCTGAGCTGCCGTCCCACTACATCCCAAATGTGTTCGATCGGATTAGATTCAGTGAGTTAGGCGGCCAGGACATTCACTGGAATTCAGCATCATGTTCATGGAACCACTCCAACACAATTTTAGCCTTGTGACCCGGGGCATTGTCCTGTTGGAACATTCAATTTCCATCTGGAGAAACAGAGGCCATATAAGGGTGCAACTGGTCCGCAATGATGTTCAGATACCCTGTAGCACATTCATGGTCTGCTCTACCACAACCACGAGTCCAGGAGACAACCAAGAGAACGTCCCCCAAAGCATAATACCTCCAAGACCGGCCTGTGTAAGACCTACTGTACATTGAGGGGCAACTGTTCGCCTGGAAGACAGCGTATCCTGACACGGCCATCTACATGATAAATGACAAACCGTGATTCATCTGACCAGGTAACTCTCTCCACTAATCCATGAACCAGTCGCGATGATCCCGGCCCCAGCGCAGGCACAGTTGGTGATGACGCTTGGTCAGCAAAGGTACACGAGTGGGACGTTCGCTGCGTAGCCCCATATCCAACAGTGTCCGCTGAACAGTGTGCTCCGATACTGTTCTAGTTGACCCTGCGTTGTATTGGGCTGTCAGCTGAGCCACTGTCTGGCTCCGGTTTTGCTTCACCATGCTAGACAGTCTCCGATGACCTTTTTCTTTGATAGCGTGTAGTTGTCCAACATCATGTCGTCTACTGCTGGTTTCACCGTCATTCATCCCTTTGCATAAGTGCTAACAACTGTAGATCTCAAACAAACCACGAGTCGTGCAGTTTTGGAAATACTTGTTCCGAACCTTCGAGCCATTACATTCTGCCCTCTATCAAATTGCTTAAATCCGCAGCCTTTACCATCACACACAGAAGTAAGTTAAAGAATGATTCTTCAGACTCTCCAGCAGCAGTTAAATACCACTTCCACCTGATCACGTGCCTTCCACGCTATCCAGGAGATGTCATTGCAAAATATAGGGGTGGTCATAATGTTTTGTCTCTTCACTGTATATATATAT
>BMAO01030574.1:0-28132 GCA_019973975.1 Trichonephila clavata | reverse complement strand
AATAATTTTCCCTATTTGAATGCATATCGCAGCATTTGGCAATGTCTTATAATTTTATGTAAATGATTGACAAATGATTGTAAATGATTGAAATTCACAGCCAAGTGCACAAAAAAAATTATTCTTGTGTAAAAACAGTCATATAATAATTTTCCCTATTTGAATGCATATCGCAGCATTTGGCAATGTCTTATAATTTTATGTAAATGATTGACAAAAAAAAAAATTAAGTACCAAAAATTAAAACTATCAATTTATTTAATTTCGAATCACTAGAAAAAGATAAAATACTTGGAAGATTTCAATCGATACGCTACTTGTTTGAGGAGATATTTTGAAATCACACCAAACAGATCAATTAGCATACAGAATTAAAATTAGTATTTTGTACATGAAATATACACAAATTGTATATATATATAATTGAATATACAGTTCTAATTGTGTATATTCCAAGCTTAAAAATAAACTGAAAAATTGAATACTATACTAACATTAATTGGAACAAAAAGAACTGAATATCTTTATCAATGCGAAAGCATAATTTGAAAAAATTTACAATCTTACAACCACCTGCTTCCTCAACATGTATTTGAGCCATCTGTCTGCATTATGCTCCTTCATTGATGCCTATTGCAATTTGATGTGCAATCACCCTTAGCACTGCTTTTGCCAGCCCAATGTGATGACCTTAGTTCGATTTTCTGCAATGCAATGTTTTGTATTGAAGCCAATTGCTGCACTTAAAAAGAAGGTAAAAACAAAACCGTATGAAATTGCGAAAGAGCTCTGAATGGGCCTTGTATCCAAATCAATCAACACAGCTCAATTCCGAAGCAGAATATTCACTTTTGTATATAACAAATGTATATGAAATTATGTAGTATTTGAAATAAAGCAAAAGAGTTTACAAAATATCAAATAAATTGTATAATTTTACTCACATTTGGTTTGTTGAAAAAAATCGACAAACCAAAGCAAATAATCATATTTAAAGCACTTTCTTTGGATAAAATGCACTTTTGTAAGGTTATGATCTGTTATGATTGTAGAAAGAGACTTCCATAGCACGTGTATCGTCCCCTCACTTGTTTCACTTTGTGAGTTGCCAATGGGGGTCATGCACATGTCTCTTATTCTCTATAATAGCAATTTTTGGCTCGCAATTTAAGGCGCTTGCCCCAGTCAGTACCAGTGTTGAACTTACATTTCGAACGCATTTAAAAGTAATGTGTAGTATGTATGTATGTATGTATATGTGTGTATTAAGTATGTTAATACAAAATTTCTTCTCAAATTATTGTATTCTAAACATAAATATTTTTAATTGTAGCCCTGTACTATGTCGGTGGTTAAAAAATTAAAAACAAGCCATACAAGCATGGTTTAAAAACGTTTTCCATTGTAACACTGTCAGTTGTTATAAATATAATCAACTTTATAAACGCAAGAGCTCTTTATAAAAGGAAATTTGTACAATTCTTCGAGGAACTTGAATGCCAATATTCGGGTATTTTGACATACAATAACGAGCTATAGCTTATTTTCAGTCAAGTCCTTCAACGCTTTGTAAGAAGAAATTAAGAAGAAGCTTCAGAAGAAATTAAGATCTTTTTAATTGAAAAAGACAATTGTATCGATGAATTATCCAATATACATTAATCAACTGATTGAACGTTTGTATGAAATCACTCAGAATTTTAATGAACTGAATAAAAAACATGGACTTATAAAATATTAAAATATTTATGACGAAACTTGAAATCTTTACTAAGGATTTGGAAATGAAAATCAAGAAATATTTGCCTCAATTGCAAAAACATTTTCAAAACACAATAATTTTTGAAAACTCCGTTGACATTTAAGAAAATGCAATTAAAAAACATGTAATGATTATTCTGGAAATAAAACAAGATTTTGAAGAGAGATTCAATAAATTGAACAGTTTGGAAAATCTCTCATTTCACTTTATTTTATATCCATACAAAATAGAATTTGAAGCAATGGAGTTAACCGAATTTATGTGGCTAGGTATCGATAATTTAGAAATGGAATTAGTTGAACTTTGAAGCAGCGTAGTGTGGAAAACAAAATTTGAAGATTTGATTTCTGAAGTAGAAGGAGAAAAATTGCTTGAAAATCTTGCAGATAATATTGATCCCGCAGTAAAAGTTGAAAATATTATATTATACGTATGGGTTTTTTACCAAATAATTTTATGTCAAAGAAAAAAACTAATTAATATACATTAATTCAACGATGTTTGGGTACACATATTCGTGTGAAAAATTGTTTTCTTCAATGAACTTTGTAAAATTTTCTAATAGAAATAGACTTGACAGGAAATTAACTGCGAAATGCATTAAACATCTTATTCATATAGTTAAGCACCCTCACAGAAACAGATGTTTTGGGGTCATTTTATTTCTGGAGGACCTGGCAGCGAAGTAGGAGCTGAAGGGATGATGAACTCTAAACACTACATTTCTATAATAGAAAGTAAAAATTGTGCATATGATGCAAACGGTCGCTGGTGGTGTTGGTATCTTTCAACAAAATCTTGCACCATGCCATACTTCTGAGCTTACATAACGAATTTTTTTCAAAAGCAGAAAATAACGGTTTTTGAATGGCCTGGTAATTCTCATGTACTAAATCACATCGAAAATTTGTAGACCTTTGTAAAAAGAGACGTGTGAGAGTAAAATGGACTACCCAACAAAGAAAACAACAATTGAGAATGTTATAAAAGTTTGGCTTCGTGATGAGACGAGTTGAAAAATTTGTTTTAATAAAGTAGAATCCATGCCAAATGGTGTACAGGATCTCATTCAAGCTAGAGAACGACATATTTGGTATTAATTGCTATACCATGCATGTAAGTCGACCTATACTAATTAGACAACATTTGTAAAAATTCTTGTGTTTGTCCCAATTAATTCGCACAGTACTGTACTGAAAAAACTAACGCAATCAGTGTCGCCAAAATTGAATTTTTTTAAAGAATACTTTTGAAAAACATTTTCCTGAAAAATAATTGTAATTTTGGTGAAAAGAATTAACAAATGTATTAATAAATTGATAAATATCTATAGTAATGATTGAGATACATATCATATTAGTGTGTGGATAGTACAATACGTATAAATCCCTCGAATCGAATAACGTCGCCAATTGGCTCGATCTGCCACCAATAAAGGAATCCCATTCCTACGCTTATTCAAACGCACTAATTTTGCTCGCGTTGCTCGAAAATTACTCTTCTTTCATAGTTTGTATTTTTCTCGCACATGTTCAAGCACAATAATCTTGATCGAAGATAATATTATTTTAATCGGTTAATTCTTTGGTATTATTCTTCGGTTATTCTGTTGTGAAAAATGCTGAACTTTGGGAACTTATTTTTTTCGAAAGGAACTGACGTGGCGCGTTTTATCCCGATAGGACAGAACCCGGGACCTTTGGGTCCGAAGCCGAGTAACTTAACCACTACACCAAAATGATCACCATAGTGCGGAGGTTGTTACTGGCTTATATAGATTATATCACTACACACTCCCCTACCAGAGAGTTTGTTAGGCGAACGAACGCTATAGTTGTTAATGGGAGCGGTCAGTTTCTTGTGTGTTGGATGAGTTTCGTCAAGTTTATCTGACGATTTTTTTTCCTTGGTGCTCTCTTGCGTCATGTTTATCTGACGATTTTCTTTTTTCTTGATTGCTCTCTTGCGTCATGATTATCTGACGATTTTTTTTCCTTGGTGCTCTCTTGCGTCATGTTTATCTGACGATTTTCTTTTTTCTTGATTGCTCTCCTTTTTTCCCCCTCTTTTTTTGCAGGTAGATGGCGCCACGACAGATCAGTAGAGTTTTCGCTTTTCTTAGTTAAGCTAGGGTCACCAAATGACGTTGCGCTTTTATCCTGGTAGGACAGAACCCGGGACCTTTGGGTCCGAAGCCGAGTAACTTAACCACTACACCAAAATGATCACCATAGTACAGAGGTTGTTACTGGCTTATATAGATTATATCACTACACAATACGTGCCACGTCAGAATGCAGTGAAGTATTACAAAAATATGATCTAATACGTAAGTACCCGAAAGACTATGGAACTTAGCGGAATAAGAAACGTTACGGGACTGCAAGACAACATATAAATTTGTACTTATGAGTTGGCGTCTTCATAAGTAAAACACTTTTGCCACGATTTTGAACACAACTACCGTGTTCTGGTCATGTAAATATAGTAGTTATTAGATCTTTCGATTATTTCAAGTGTACACGTTTTTCTTAAGTGCAATATTTAATTATTCTAAATCTACGCTAGTTTATATGTATTCTGCTACAGTCTTAGACGTGATTAAAATCACGCCAAACAGACTGCAGACGGAATGTAGATATTATTCAAGATGGCCGCCTCGCACCTCGCGAAATATGGAAAATAAAAAAATATTACTGAAACTTGATGAAACAACTGAGAACTGTAGAATTACAACCATTTAAGACGATTTAAAGAGTGGATTAAGAAGAAATTCCCTTTATTTTTGATGTAAAACGGCGCAGAAAAGTGAAGAAGTTATATTAAATGTGAAGAATTTCAAAATGATTGTAGAAAAAGAAATTAAAATAAGCGAAAGTAGTAAAAAATTAAAAATAAATAAATTGAGGATGAAAGAAGAATTAAATACTTAGAAAGCGACTTCATTATGGGAAGTGGAAAAAATTAGGAAATCATTTATTAAAAATAAAACTGTAGTAATTACCTATTTACAACCATTAAAAAAAGAATTCTGCCGGACAAAGTTGGAATTCCCGACGCAAAGTTGGAATTCCCGACGCAAAGTTGGACCACACAATTTATTACTTTTTTAAGAAAAAATTTTTGAGTCTTTATAGATTTATCACATTTCCCATTGGGTGAAATCAGTAAAATCTTAACTAAGGTACGAAAAAAGAACTTCAATACCTTAAAAAAATGAAATTGACCAAATAATAAAGTATACCACTACTGATATACATCAAAAACATTTTTTTTCTTCATTTAAATCTGTCTAAAAATAACTAAAAACAAGTTCAAACTCACTAATACTGTAGGATAGCGAATCGATTATATAATTAAAACCTTTCTGAGTAAAAACAGTATCTCACGTTTTTATTATATTAATATAGCTATACCTTGTCTAAGGAAACCGTCATCGCTTAGGAAGCTCCCGCCTTTATTGTATATATTCTCCTTTACCCTGTCTTTGGAGACATTCGTCATTTAGGATGTTGACTCAAAGCTTTATTTTCTTTGAAGACCGTCCTCATTTAGGATGCTTTCTCAAGCTCCACCCTGCCTTTAAAGACCGTTTTTATTTAGGATGCTAACTCATAGCTTTACCCTGTCTTTAAAGACCGTCCGCATTTAGGATGTTGACTCATAGCATCAACCTGTCTTTGGAGAGCGCCCTCATTTAGGAGGCTGTCTCATAGCATTACTCTGTCTCGGAAACTGTCCTCTCCTGGGAAGCTCACGTTTATATTGTTTCCGTATACCTTTGCCCTGTCTTTGGACACCATCATTCATTACAGGTACTTACGCACAGCTTTACCCAAGCTTAAGAAAATGACCTTGCTCAGGATACTGACGCATAGCTTTATTTTGTCTTCAGACACCGTCTTCATTTAGAAAGCTGACGCATTTATTGCGTCTACAAAGCATTACTTTGCTGCCGTTCATCGTTTTCGCTTAAGAAGCTGACGTTTTTATTGCAATAAAATCGCTTTACTTTGTCTTCGGATATCGTTTGTAAATGCAATACTGAGGGGTTTATTTTTTGTTCATTTTACTAATAAAATATTCTCATATTATCTATCAGTAAATAAATTGTTGGGATCATGGCAGTAACCACGTTTGATAAAGAAGATCTTAGCTTTAATGTCTTAAATTATCCATTTTTTTTAAAATTTAAAAACACTTTCAAATAATAACTAACCCTAATTATTAATTTCTTATTTATAGCAAATATATATCTCGCCAAAATAATACATCTTAGAAATGTCTGGAGTAAAATTGCAACATTAAATTTTTCCCTTCAATTATAAAAGAATCTTAAATATTTCTAAAAACAAACATGTTATTAATCCCAGTAAAAACTTATTCATTTTTTACTCTTCCAAATAATTTGATAGAATATGGAATGTGACTGCATATAACTTTAACAGAGCTAGACTTTCCCATTTTATCAAAAAATGCAGGCATATATATATGTAAAATATCTCTGTCAGAAAATATGCAAGGGAAGGTGGCACTTGTTGCCCGAATATTATTAACGATATATATATATACAGTCGACTCTCGATAATTCGAAGTTGAAGGGACCAATGAAGAACTTTGAATTATCAAGAGTTCGAAGTATCAAGAGGGTAGGAAAAATTCCTAAAATACACGGAGAGAATTTTTTTCTAGCACATTTAAATTTGAAACTATGTAATAAAACAACAATTGTTAAAATTATTTTAAAGTATTTTTAAAAGTATATGTTATACAGTATAAACATTTTACAGAAGTTAAATTTTTTTTTTTTGAAAGAATACATTCATACACAATCCTACGCATCTCTTCTTTACAATAGCGGACCAACCTTTCCGAATACATGTGTTTCAAGTCGATGTGCTAAACGTTAGATATGGACAGGTGTGGTTGCTCAATTGTCCACTTAAAGGAATAAAAACAATAAAAGTGTCTTTTCGCTTGAGGAACCTAAACAAACTAAGAAAGGGTAGCAGACACATGGTCATCGAAGGGTCTACGTTACAGGGAGACACAGAGACAACACAATGCAAAATATGTAGGCTCCAACATGTTTATTATAGGACTCTACATGATAGTGACTGTTCGAATTGTCGAGTTTTATAAGATAACTTTGAATTATAGCATGTTGTAGTCTTGCAAACCACATAGTTTACTTCGAAATATTGAATATACCAAAATATATTGTTTAGTTCGAAATATCAAGAGTTTTTCTAGGGACTGAGGGTATACTTCGAATTATCGAGAGGTTCGTATTTTGGAAGGTTTGAATTATAGGGAGTCTCTCTCAACTGTATATATATACTAATAAATAATACTTCACAATATATATAGTATGCAATTTTCGTTACTCTTTGTCCATTTAAACACTGATTGTCCTTTGCACCAAACACTTAAGAGCTTTTAGCCCTACTAAATAATTATAAATCGTCAGACCTCGCTTATTTTTACTCGTTAAATAAATTAAAAGAAAAAGCCAATTAAATTTAAAGAACTTAGTTTTAAAAATACTCATTTAAACAGTTTTAAACTTAACTCTGATGCAAAAGGGCATTAGTGACCCACGAGCTAGTACTAAAAAAATATGAACAAAATATATATATAAATATTTGACCCACATCTCAAAAAAGGTTCGCCATCCCTATCATAGGCTTACGATTACATTTTCTAGCCATTGAATATGATGTGGCCATTTTATCATGGACGATAATTGCTCCCTCAGTTAAATTATCTGGATAGATTTCAGTAGAGGAATCCTACTTGCTATTATACTCTTCATCATTCAAATCTTCCTCATCCCAAAAATACTGTTGTACTATATCTAATAAATACTGTATCTATTAAATTACTTAAATATCACATTTCTTCATCATGATTACAATAATGCGCCATTGCATAAAAAATATTTTAAAGCACGCTCATGCATTTAGAACTGTAACGGCGCGATTCACGCGCAGAGTATGACATATCCGAAAAGGCGATATCCAAAAATATACCATTAGAATTGGCCTAAACTAAAGCCCTGCAAAGGATCAGCAACCTCAAAGTCAGCTTACACGAGAAACTATTCATTTTCTGTAAAAGGTTTACATGGAGTCTTGGAAAAAGTTAGACGGTGGGTAGACATACCCTGCACGTGAAGCGCCGGGTTAATACCGTGCATTACAACTAAAGCGCAAATTCTAGGTGGATTCGGTAGCTATAGAAGTATCGACTCGACCAAGACTAAATGGTACAGCATTTTTACATGTTTTGCGCAGACGTCCGATAAGTTGCCCAGACTCACGCAGGCGTTCGCGAGAATGAAAGATGTGATGAATATGATAGAGAGCAACCTAGACCATAGACTATTTTTCTGATGGTATTTCTAACTTTGGAAATGGATAACGGAGGAAATATATCTTTAATTAAATATCATTTTGCAATCTGCACCAATTTAAAATTATCGAAAGTAAAAAATAACATAATAATTATCCTATTACTCAAAAGTATAATTTGCTTAAATTATATATTATTTAAAAGTAACATATACAACATTTATACCTATCTTGTTAATTTGTACGGTTTATAATTAAGTTCGTATTGTAGCTTTAGCACCAAGTTCATTATTATTGTATAATAGGGGCGCGATAAAAATTATGATTGAAAATTTTGTCGCCAATATTGAAAGTTTGAGAAACACTGATGTATACTGTTATTAAATTGTTCTCTAAACTCGAAATAAAATCTTTAACGCAGCGTTTCTCTAACTGTGAGGTGCACCCCCTAGGAGGGCGTGATAACCTTACTTGGGGGGGGGCATGAGCATATCGCAAAAAATCGAAAAGAACTTATTTAAAATAATGATCAGTTTAATAAAATAATTTACAATTTTAAATAAGTACAAAAAGTATAAAATACATTCTTATATAATAAAAAATGAAATACACATTTGCACTGGTATAATACACAACACTTTTAAATGTATCAATACTGTGGATAAAGTATTTGATGATTAATTTATGAATATTCAATTAAAAACAAGTTTAGTAGTTACTAGTGACACCTTGGCTTGTCATATACAAAACTTAATATTTATCTAGATAATTAGTGCGGTTTATAATTAAAGTCGTATTGTTTTGTAATCAGGGACATCTTAAGGCATGGGCCCGGGCCACGCACTCGGTGGGAGCCTCGTTTCGTTCTCGATTCAGTCTTAATAAGATCATGATCTGGATAATTTACTGTGGTCAAATGTTATTCCTGTACATATTCTCCGAAAAACATGGAATTTCAAACTGCATGCCAATTAGCAAAAGTGGCAAGACTGTATTATTATGTAATGACCGTTGTATATGTTTAAGCCTAGTCCTAATATCATGAACATTCATCCAACTCATTTAGTCGAAATACGGCCACCGGTTTGTGTCTAGGTTTTTAAAAACCATGAAGTGCATCGTGAACATTTAGTTCCAAATTGTCGTTTGAACGAGTATTTGACAATGCATGCTTTATACCAGTGATTCCCAAAGTGGTCTATATACACCTCCAGGTGTCTATGATGACCTGCAAGGGGTCAACGACAGCAAGAAAATAATTTGGGGGCATATGAGGTGAAAATGGTGGCCTATGACAGTTCTCTTTAAATCAGGTCATGATTTTAATTTTAAAGGAAAATTTAACCAAATGGAAACCAGATTTTAACTATTTAACACATTTACTAAATCAATTTAATGAGGCTAATTTGCAGTTATGGGGTAGCATAAATTTTTCAAACAAAGACCATCACACACACACATTTCAGCTTTTCTTACCAGAATTAAGGTAAAGGAGTAATATTGGATGTAGCAAATTTTCATATAGTTTCCCAATTGGGCACAGACAATCTGCGAGGAAATGACGTATTAACCTTAATTAGGTTCAACATTTAAATTCCCTTTATTCCGATCTTGAAACTGAGTTTGAGAACGCATTTGTGTGGTAATTACCATAGAATGCAATGAATTCCTATGGTCACATTGGAAAAAAAATATCAATATACAAGAGGAACTGATTGAAATAGGAAGTAACGGAGATTTTAAAGTAAAGTTTAGAAACGGATGTCAGCAATTTTGGTTTTAAAGAGACGTGCCTGTTTTTATCTCGAATTATAAAGTATATTGGAGCAAGTTTTAAATTGCTTTTCCTAGTGAGGAGTTTCAGCGCAGTTGTCGACTGGACACTAATAACTGAGGAAATTTTGTGTTAAACATAAGATTGACGACAAATGTTGAAAATTTGTTATTGAAGCACCCGATTCATCCCTATCATTATAAAGGTTGTTTGTTTGTAATTGTTTTTTAATTAGTTATTTTAAGAACCACTGAAATTTTAAGTTAATTAACATGTGTTTCTTAAGTTTCACTGTTATCCAACTTCATTACAGTTAGAAATTTAAATCTTTCAAATTAAGTAGCTCTGTCATTTAAGTTAATAAATTTGCAAAAATTAAATATTACGTAAGCAGGGGCCGAAACAGAAAAACATGGCAAGGGTCTATGAGACAAAAAAGTTTGGGAACCTCTGCTTTTTATACTGTCTACTTTCAAAGATCTCAGATAGGGCCTAATTTGGCATAGGGAACCAGGGTTTGAAAGAGTCTTAAGACGTCGCTGATTATAGTTTTACCCCATCAATGTACATTATAATTGCATTGTTATTGTAAGAAGGGGGCGCGATGAAAATTATGACTGCAAATTGGGTCGCAAATGCTGAAAGTTTGTGAAGCATTGCTTTATCGTAATCTACAACTCTTTTTTGGTATCATGAATTCCTTTAGATTCTAAGCAGGATATCTACACACAAGGATGGAGGGTTCAATTCCTTCGCACCCCCTCCTCATAGACCAGTAGATTTTTAATCTTTAGCATAAAGATGACGCCTCAGCCATTTTCACTTCTTAAGACAATTTAATCCCCCCCCCTCCCATAAAAATTATATGAACGCCCATGCTTCAGTTTACTAGTTCTATTATTAAATTATCGTGTCAATAAGATTCATAAATCCAAGGTGCTAAACATTTTGTGCAGGTTTGCTTTTTTACTCTGTACTTTTAAGAGACGTTTACAGCTCTTAAGACTTCTCCCTTTTTGTATTATTAAAAATTAAATATGTTTATGATAAAATATGCGATGATTTGTGCTCTCAAAATAGGTTATCTCTAAGTCAATCTAATAAAATTTTGAAATGTTACGAGCCCTTTAGAGTGTAACAAAACACAGGTTTTAAGATAGTTACACTTAATCACATTTTACAGCCATTTTTACCTTAGAACATGAAGTAATTTTGAAAAAAAATTATTAACGTCAATTTGAAAGTTTATAAAATAACTATTTCTTGAAATATTGTTTACCCTGTTTTTGCGACACTTCAGATAGATTAAGAGGTATATTAATGAAACTAAAATTACATCATGTCGAATGTATTTTTATATTGATGCTGTTTTTCTTAACATTGAAAATTTTGCTAAAATAATATTTTTTTCTAAAACAAGGAGTGATACATGTTATTTATTTAATAATTATGACTCTTTAAACCTATAAAACAAAATTCTTCTGAAAATCTATTTTTAAAAAATTGGTTTTCCAACTTATGTGTGTGTGTGAACAGTTTTGTGATTTTTTTTTTAATAATCTAAAGCGTACAGTAGTTGGATTTAATGCATGTGAACAATTTTATAAGTGTGTTTTTACTAACAGTCGTAAGGTAAAATTGTTAATTATAGTACTAAAAAGAAATGAGATTTTACAGTTTTTTGCTGGCACACACGGTAAACGGATTTGTATACTGATACTTTTTTAATTTCATGACTATAATTGAAGGCATTACACTATATTCCTAACACAAAATGAATCTTAAGAAAAACCCCAGTAGAACAGAGTTCAGTAAATGAGCAGCTGAAAATCAGCAAAAAGAACCCCAAAAAGAGTGTCCAAGATAACAAGTTTTTTTGTGCTCAGTCTACTGAAATTGTATCCTCAGATTCTCAAGCTTGTTCATCCAGTGAAACAGAAAACTGGAACAAAAACAATATAATCATAGACTACCATCAACATCCCAGACTCAATTTGTCACCGACTCTGACATTGCTATGCATATACGTTACACTCTTCTAGACAGTGGCTTGGAGCTGGAGGACCCAGGTACATGGAATATAAAAGATAATGTACAAATTTCCAAAATACTTAACTCAAGACTTAGAAGCAGATTTTTCTAATTCTGAGCACTGTTATAAATGCGTTAAAGTTAAGAGCAATAAGAAAAATGAATGCGAAAAAATTAATTTTTGACGAGCTACCGAGAGGAGAGAAGTATAAGAGGGACTGGTTCCTCTATTCAAAATCAAAATGCCAGGTATTTTGCTTCTGAGAGAAAACGTAGAGTTTTAGCAAATGGCTGTAACGATTGGAAAAATTCTTTTGTGCTTACTTCATAGCATGAGAAGTCAGACGACCATAGGGCAAATATTTTGACTTTTTTGTAAAGAAAAGAGGCCAACACAGACCAAATTCAATATGACAAAGAGGTGAAGTATTGCGAGATCTCCTTACTAGAGTTGTCTCTGTTGGGAAATTTTTGTCGGTAAGAGGCCTTCCATTCAGTGCGACAAGCAACTTGAATATACAACAAACGGGCTTTTCTTAGAATGCCTTGAACTCATAAGTAAGTTTGATCCGTTTCTTTCCCAACATCTGATAAAATATGGCCCCAAAGGTAAAGGGAATACATCTTATCTGTCGTCTGACATTTGTAGTCAGTTCACAGACGTGAATCTTCAAAGAGGTCAAACTTACATCTTATTTTGCCTCATTATTGACTCTACACCGAATGATTCACACACCGACAAGTTGACTGTAGCACTTCGATACGCTTCAGTCAGAAAAGCCTGTGCCAATGAATGCCCTATACTAGTGTTATGAGATGTCTCATAAAGCTCAAGATACGGAAGAAGATCGTTGAGTGAAGCTAGATGGTCTGCAAAGGCAGATGTTCTTAGAGCTCAAGTTACAAGTCATAAAGAAATGAAGAAAGTCCTTCAAGATTTAGTTGAAGACAATACTCAGCCACCTGACCCGCGAGTTACAGTTGAAAGATTTAGCAAAACACTAGAAAGTTTTCAAACTACTTTATTAACAGTTATAAGAAACGAAATCTTACAAAGGGTGTCAATACCAGAGATACTGCAAAAGGAAGAGCTTGATCTCCTTTTTGCTACTAATTAGTTACAGACGTTACCTTTGTTTTATCTGAAAAAAAGATCACTTTGATGATTACGAAGAAAAAGCTTTGCAATTAGCTAACGTACTGGACTGAATGAAAAAATAATTTTTTTTTTTGATGTGAAGAGACCCAGATTTTAAAAGAATGTGTCCAAGAGAGAGATTTCGCGAGCTGGAATTTTCTTACTAATTATTGACAATCTTGTAGTGCATTTAAACAAAAGAAGGGATTGCTATAAACTTCTCAAAGATATTCGAGATATTCAGAAATTTTAATGAATAGGAGCAAGAAGTCACAAAACAGGCGAAATAATTGGCTCAAAGCTAACCCAAGGACATCAATGAAGAATAATTTAAGAATGAAGGGGAAAAAAACAAGGGGAAGAGGGGAATCTTTTCCTAAATCCAAAAAAAAAAAAAAGTTGGAAAGTACCTTCCCAAATTTAGAAGCCGCAATGAGGATTTACTTGACTCTTCCTGTGACAAGCTGTACAACACAGATAAGTTTTTCTGCCCTTAAGAGAATTAAGACGGACTATATATGGAAAATGAAAAGCTTAATGTTACAATGCACTCAAAATGATATAAAAAAGGAAACTGATTACAATGGTAAAATTAATGTTTTTTCAATGGTGAAAGCTCGAAGAAAATCCTTGTTGCACTAGTACAATGAATGTGACTCAACTGCCAAGATGTCTAAGCAAAAAATACAGTAAAATAATTATTAAGTTGAATGATAAACAAGTTAAAAAGTTGATAATTAATAAGTTCATACAATAATGTATACTCTATACTGTAATTTCATACGATTTTATTAACTTACATTACCTATTTATAAAAGGATTGGGGACCGTGATGCCGAAAGGTAAGAAATGAACCAGAGTGACCAAAACATGTCACTCACTTTTCTTACGGCTGCCAGTTCGGGACACGGTGGGTCCATAGGTGGTGAATAATGGAAGTACTCTCCATTATCTTACACTATTAAAATCCGAAGGTAAACAAACGTATCTATCTACGTATGTATGTGCGTCTATCTTCTCACGACGCAGAAAGTCGCGGAAGGTACTAAAAGATCGGGAATTTTCCCGGGAAGCCGTATTGCCCATTTATATTCCGATATTGTAATTAGTTGAAAAGATATTAATTAAAAACCTTAAAACGCCTAATTGTTTTACTCCTGCCGGTTGTTTACTTGGTGGATATTCCATTCCATTTCGGCCGAGCGATAATCTTACGTTTTCCACCATTTTAAAATTGTCATCCAATTTTCGGTGACGAAATCAGACAAAAAATAATTACAGAATTGGAAAGATCATTTATTTCGCCACGATACGGTATAATTTTTGTAAAATAACGATATTTTCTATTTTTTTCGAATTTTTTAAAAGTGTTAAAATTGATGCGTTTTTATGAAAATTATTTCTAAATCGCTGCGTATGAATTTCTTTTCGTGTTTTAAATTGATATTCTGCACTAATTAACTTCAAGCCTTTCTCTTTTAGATCCATTCATTTAAAAAATAAAATGACCAAAACTTTTTTTCTGCGATTTTTTAAAAATTACTCGAAAATTTTACTCGACATTGAACAACTTCGTTATTTATTAAGAATATTGCACGAAACTTTTTTCCGTGTGTAAAGCGATATTATACGTAACATATATGAAGATTGAAAAAATTGCTTTAAAATTACGGATTTTAAAAAACATTTTGTGATTTTCGTAAACTGCTTTTTTTCTGAGAAATAACTTAAACAGTAGTTTTTGTACATTTTTTATTTCAAAGTACGTTATTTTTGCAAATAGTTTGAGAGCATTAACTTAAAAATTATGTCCTAAAAATGAAGGCAATGATTTTTAAAATAATTAAAAATACGCGATTTTACATTTAGCCAAACACTGGCGTCGAAAATTAGCTTTGCGCCAAAGACTTTTGACCTGTTTCGCCGTCGACCGCATCTAACTCAAGGGTTACACTAAAAAATTCTGCCTTAAACAGAGGGAAAACAGTAACTTTGGCGAGTAAAAAAAAAAAAAAATGCGAGTGAAAAAGTTATTTTTTCGTCAATTTTTCTTTATATAATTTTCAAAATTAAATAACTATATATGTCAGATTAAGATGATAAAATGCATTTCTGAGATTCATTTAAAATATTTATCAGTATCGAAATTTTTGTTCTCTTTCATAAAACTTATAGTTTACTTTAAAATAATGCCTAATGTATATTTCTTTTTTTGACATATAATTCCGTAAAAAAAAAAAAAAAAAAAACGGAAAAATTTGCCCATTTCGAACTTTTTTTTTCGGAAATAGTCAGTTAAATAGGCATAAATTCCTTAGAAAAAAAAGCTATGTTCATATTATATATTCTTTATTATTAATTGCTTATTAAAATATCAAAAATCAATAAATTTTTTGCAATACATTTAAATGTAATCGTGAACCGAAATTATTCAATCGTTATGTGTGAATATCCCCTCTTCAATAAAAAATTACTTTCAATTTATCATTAATGCCTATTTTCACTTTTTGCTACTTGTCTTTATGGCGCAGTTTGTTGCATGCTCGATATCGTATTTCGGAGTGATATCGTGTCGCTCCGAGTTCCAATCCAGGGATTTCGATTTTTTCATTTTTGCTAATTTTTCCCACGTAAATTAATTTTACTGATAAATACTTATTTTAACATGATCCTCTGTTATTTTAATGTACTTTTCATATATATATATATACACACAATTTTAACTCCACATTGAATAACTTCGTCAAATATTAAGATTATCATACAAAACTTTTTTTGCATTTGTAAAATAATATTTTACAACTTCTGTGCGAAGATTGAAAAAATCGCTTAAAAATTACGGATTTTAAAGATTTTCGTGAAATAACGTTTTTGCGAGAAATAATATAAACATTATTTTTGTAACCTTTTTTCTTTAAAAATTATTGTTGTTTCCAATCAATATGTGAAAACTTGGAATTTTCAATTAAAAATTGAGCCCTCAAAAATAATGAAAATTTTAAAGACATTCTAAAGGCTTTGCGCGAGAATCATTATTATTTTTTTCCACCTCTGTTTAACGCTCAGTGGCCAAGGTCAAACTTGCTGTTTGTGGCATAAGTGAATCATGTTAATTTGAGTAATGGAGAAAAGGGGAATTCCCTTTTTTTCATGCTCTCTCTCATGGCTGAAGTTATTTGCTATCGATATTAGTATATCTAATTCATTACAGATAAACGTTTTAAAGTGTTCTACCTTTTATTTTTTTTATGACTGATATTTTCCTTATTCTTAAAGAACGACTTTTTTAAGAAAAGTGGAATAAAAAATACTGTAAAAAAATATAATTCTGAAACATATATTAGTCTCACACACAGTATTATTTTCTTTTTGACTGATTTTGTGCAGTGAATGTAAATAAATTTCCAGGCTTTTTCATTCTTATATATTTTTAATCTAACATTCAAAAACAACGAAATGAATAGTCCTTTCGATAATTAACGGTGAGAATTTTTGTATTTATTTTTTTAGAAAATGGATTTAAAATAATATATATTTTACGAAACTAAAGCAATATTTTTTCCGTTATTCATTACTAGATTAATTATGTGATGACAACACTGTATAATCTGTTTTTTTCTGGATAAAACGAGAGATTATAGTTTTCTGGACTATACTTTAGCTACCAGTATATAATGATTCATAGGCAAATGAAAATACCACACATACACACAAACCCTTTGTATTATTTTAAGCTCTAAGAAAATAATTATTGTTAAAATAATGAATATGCTTGGTTTTTCGTAATATATTATATCAGAACGTTTTCTTTGTTGCTTTAAATATACATTTTTTTAAGTAAAAAAGAATTGTTTTCTGTAAATCATTAATCGAAATTTTTCAATCGTTACGTATAAGGATTTCTTATAACTATGATAAGTAAACCATCTGAACTAAAAAGATTCATACTTTGCTCTTTTAATATCAGTGATTGAATAAATTAAATACAAAACATCATTTATTTGTCACGATTCGGATTTTTTTCCAAAATAATAATACTTTACCTATTTTATGATTTCTTCTAAAATGAATAAATATCGATGCATTTAAATGAAAATGATTTTTAAAAAAGTCATTGATCATTTAGAATCAATGATTAAAAAAATAAAATGCCAAAAACTATCTTTCTTTAAAGAATTTTATAGAAAAAAACAACTTTTTTTTTTACAAAACAATGTTTTACATATTTTATGATTTTTTTCCATATGAATCAATATCGTTGCATTTAAATAAAAATGATTTGTAAAACTTTCAGAATCAGTGATTTAAAAAATAAAAAGCCGAAAACTTATTTGAACGAATTTTAATAAAACACTCAAAATACTTAAATCAATCATTTAATAAATTCTTCATTCGTAAAGATAATTGCATGAAACTTTTTTTCCGTGTGTCGAACATTTAAAAAAATCCTCACAATTTTACTTCAGATGTTAAAAACGGACCAGCAGAAAAAAAGGTCGAGTACCCTTGTTATAGAAGGTTGGAACTAGTCATTCCGCTGTTTGTTGAGGTTGGAAGAGAAATGCTATTTCTTGATTATTTTTTTATACTTAATCTGAGATTTTTTTGCTAACAAAAGAGAGGAGTGAAAAAAAAGGTTTCTATTTTTTGGTTGTGCTGAAATTAACATGTAAATTTGCATGATGATGGATTACATCTATATCATACAGTTTTTTAATTACATTATATTATATATTTATACTAGAATATCTTTAGACATTTTACCTATAATCTAGAGCAGGAACTCGCTCACCATGATTTCATGAAAAAAAAAACTTCAAAAAAGGATTAACACAAGAACCATTATGCATCATCCTATTGAAAGCACACCAACATATTTTAGATTTGTATTACAAAACGATTTTTAGAAATAGATATATATCAAAATAAACACTGTGAATGTGAGTTTATAAACAAATATCCAAGCTATTTATAAATAAGTTTTAATAACTTAATTTTACTTTTTCCTTAAATGCTATGAGAATATTACACATAAATTATGGTGCAATTAAAAAATATCACTATATTTTCACACAGTAAAATATGCACACAAAAAAATCATATAAATTTTTAATCCTGTAAATACCTTACTTTAAGAAAACAATGATAATCTTTTGAAAAAAATACCTTTCTTAAAATACTGTAAGTATAATATCAAACTAGATCAAAAGAGACTTTTAGAAAAACCTATAGTAAGGTTTTCTATCAGCTACAAAAGCATAAGTCAATATTAAAGGTATAACAAAAGAAATACTACAATATTTGATAGTGGAGATTTTTCATCGGTTTTAAAAGTAAGATGTCTATGAGAAATGTTTTCAGAGAAAGCAATGCTCTGCGAATTTTAAAAACATAATATTTTTCTTTCTTATGAATATATAAATGTGCTATATGTGAGCAGTTTCAGAGAACACAACTATTAGCACATTTTACAAACATAAAGCTTTTTCTTTGTATGAATTTGTAAATGTGTTTTCAAATCCCCACTTCGATAAAAATTCTTGTTGCACATTTTACAAACATTAGGCCTTTCCTTTGTATGAGTAAGTAATTGCTTTTAAAGAGACATTTTGTGAAAACTCCTTGTTTCACATGTCACAAACATAAGGCTTTTCCTTTGTATGAATCCGTAAATGAGTTTTTAAATTACTATTTGGATAAAACCCCTTGTTGCACATTTCACAAACCTTAGGTTTTTCCTATGTATGAATAAATAAATGTGCTTTTAAAGAGATATTTTGAGAAAACCCCTTGTTGCACACTTCACACACATACAGCTTTTCTATTGTATGAATAAGTAAATGTGTTTTTAAATGATCAGATTGAGAAAACCCCTTGTTGCACACTTCACAAACATAAGGCTTTTCCTTTGTATGAATAAGTAAATGCCTTTTTAAATGACCAGATTGAGAAAACTCCTTGCAGCATACTTCACAAACATAAGGCCTTTCCTTCGTATGAATACGTAAATGTGTTTCTAAGGAGACATTTTGAGAAAACCTCTTGTTGCACACTTCACAAACCTTAGGCTTTTCCTTCGTATGAATAAGTGAATGTGCTTTTAAAGAGACATTTTGAGAAAACCCTTTGTTGCACACTTCAGACATAAGGCTTCTCCTTTGTATGAATAAGTAAATGTGTTTTTAAATGATCAGATTGAGAAAACCCCTTGTTGCACACTTCACAAACATAAGGCTTTTCCTTTGTATGAATAAGTAAATGTCTTTTTAAATGACCAGATTGAGAAAACTCCTTGCAGCATACTTCACAAACATAAGGCCTTTCCTTTGTATGAATACGTAAATGTGTTTCTAAGGAGACATTTTGAGAAAACCTCTTGTTGCACACTTCACAAACCTTAGGCTTTTCCTTCGTATGAATAAGTGAATGTGCTTTTAAAGAGACATTTTGAGAAAACCCTTTGTTGCACACTTCACAGACATAAGGCTTCTCCTTTGTATGAGTAAGTAAATGTCTTTTTAAATTACTATTTTTATAAAAACACTTGTTGCACACTTCACAAGCATAAAGCCTTTCCTTCGTATGAATAAGTAAATGTGTTTTTAAGGAGACATTTTGGGAAAAACCCTTGTTGCACACTTCACAAACATAAGGCTTTTCCTTTGTATGGATAAGTAAATGTCTTTTTAAATTACCAGCAAGAGAAAACTCTTTGCAGCACACTTCACAAACATAAGATCTTTCCTTCGTATGAATAAGTAAATGTGTTTTTAATTTTATGGAGACATTTTGAGAAAACCTGTTGTTGCACATTTCATAAACCATAGGCTTTTCCTTCATATGATTAAGTAAATGTGCTTTTAACGAGGCATTTTGAGAAAAACTCTTGTTGCACACTTCAGAAACATAATGCTTTTCCTTTGTATGAATAAGTAAATGTTTTTTTAAAGAGACATTTTGAGAAAACCCCTTGTTGCAGACTTCACAAACATAAGGCTTTTCCTTTGTATGAATAAGTAAATGTCTTTTTAAATTACCAGCTTGAGGAAAGCCCTTTTTGCATACTTTACAAACATAAGGCTTCTCCTTTGTATGAGTAATTAAATGTCTTTTTAAATTACTATTTCGATAAAAACCCTTGTTGCACGTTTCACAAACATAAATGTTTTCCTTGGTATGATTCAATAACTGTCTCTTTAAATCATCAGCTTGAGAAAAGCCCTTGTTGCACATTTCACAAACATAAGGCTTTTCCTTCGTATGAATAAGTAAATGTGATTTTAAAGAGACAATTTGAGAAAACCCCTTGCTGTACACTTCCTAAATATAAGGCTTTCCATTGGTAAGAATCCGTAAATGTTCTTTTAATCTATGTTCTTGAGAAAAATCTTAGCTGTGCATTTCACAAACATAAGGCTTTTAATAACATGTAAATCATGTCTTGAGTGAAAGCCATTTTACTAATTTAAAATGTGCAATTTTTTTCCCACAGATGTGACAACAATAATCTCCAAAATCTACGATGAAAATAAGTCTGGTACACTTGTTCAGAATATTTCATGCTAACATCCTTCTGTAAAAGAAAAAAAAATGTATTCAATAAAATTGTAGAACATGTATAAGCAGAATTTTATTCTTTATTTTAATTTATGAAGTAAAAACATTCAGCAGGTAATCACAGCTTAAAACAATCAGCAAAGAAATTTTTTTCTAATATCTGAAGAAATAAGTAGGCTTTTAAATAACATTTTTGATAAATCTATCAAAATCTCAAATAGACATTAAATATTTGTTACTAAAAATATGTTCATGTAATACTTTACCATGACAATCAGGTTAATGTGAGCAATATGTAGGAATATCATGACAAAATATGAATACATTCTTGGAGGAGAATTCTATCAGGTTATGTACGTGTTATGGTACTCAAAAATTAAGCATATATAAAATTGAAAAAATAAACAAGAAGAAAAAAAACATTGTACGGGATTTTTATTTGATGAAATATTTTATTTTGGAATTACCTTTTTTTAAATATCTATACCTAAGAACAATATTTCTGCATATAGGCAAGTTCCAATAAAAAATAATTATTTCTCCTTATAACCGTGATCAACACTAGAGATATAAAATTTATAATAAAAATCAAAAATTTGCTGCTCTATATCTAGTGATATTCAAAACGGTCGATATCGACCCCCAGGGGTCTGCGATGGCCAGTAAGGAATCTACATCTTTTAGGGAAAAAATGGTGTCTACCATAATTTTAATTTTTACCAGTTGGTAAATTTAATTTTCAATGAATGGAATATCCCATTTACAGATCTTATCTATTTATCTACGCAATATTTTTGGTTAAATGAAAGGAAAGAGCTTGTCCATCCAGCCAATTGTGCCTTTTATAATAGGCATAATTTTCTTAATGGAAAATCTGGTTTAATTACAGAGATTTAATCTTAAAAATAACTTAAATGGAAAAACACATTGATAGGTTTATGCAGTTCATAAAATATTAATAAAGATAGAGAAATGATTAACAGCCCAAAACTGATAGAAAAATTACATTAATTTAAATAAAAAAATAATCTTAAACAGTTAAAATATATACATAATTTTTACTGCAAGCTGCGTAACATTATACAGCTTTGGCTGGTTGTTATTTCGCAACATAATTGGGATGCAAATTTTCAAACGCAGTATATGGGATTGCATTCTTTCAGAACATTTAAAGATTCAATGTTCTTCAATTCAACATTGAAATTCATGGGCAAAATACAAAAATATATCAGAAATAATCATACGCAAAAATAAATGCAAATCATAAAAATATATAAAAAATAATAATAAACCAAAATAAATGCACATCATAAAAATGCATAAGAAATAATCATAAGCAAAAATTATGTAAATGGAAATCACAAAACTAATTAATTATAATAATAAATTAAATACATATTTTCATAAAAAGGTTTATGTAGTTCATAAAATAGTAAAAAGACATTAAAATGATAAACAGCCCAAAACTGATAAAAAAAATTACATTAATTTAAATTTTTAAAAAAGTCTTAAACAGTTAAAATAGACACAAATTGCAAATGGAGTCCTTGAGGGCAAATGGTTAATTTTACAATGCTTCAGGGTAAACATTCTTTGTTTTTCTGTTTTCTGTGTAGATATATAGGTTGTCTGGTTTGCCTACTCTGGTACATGCAACATATAACTGTCCATGAGACAGGCAATCTGTCTCTAAATCTAAGCCGCACAATTCCAAAGATTGCCCCTGAGGTTTATTGATAGTGATTGCAAATGCCAATCGAATTGGAAATTGCAATCTCTTAAACTGAAATGGCATATCTGTTGGTATCATAGGAATGAGGACATCTTCACCATTGATAGGTCCTGTCCAAATTATTGCCTCTATGATATTCCTCATTAATTTTTTTACTGCAAGTCGTGTACCATTACACAGCTTTGGCTGGTTGATATTTTGCAACATGATAATTGGCATTAGAACTTTCAACTGCAGTATGTTTGGCAGCATTCCTGGCAGATCAAGTGAATTAAAATACTCTGTAAGGTAATTCAATGCTTCATCTACTTCTACAACAGTGCAAATGACTTATAGGTGACTGTCTCATTTTGAATGCGATACTGAATGATGTTGTTAAGCTGGTAGATGTCTTTGTTCTTGGCAGGAAGATTAGCACATTCACTCAGCCAATTGGGACTCTTAAAATTAGTTTGTGAATGTCAGGAAGTACTCTTTCAACTGATTCTCCTTTGGATGTCACCAAATTGCAGAAGTTATGAGGCAATAAAATTTTCCCTGAGGTTAAATTTGTTGGCACCTTTCCATTTTCAATAAACAATTGATTTGAAAAAATTTCAGTTGATCGATCAATTTGCAACTGGACACACGTTTGTAGTTAATTTCAAGGTCTTAAAATGTCGGAACAAAGCAAGTGTTTGAAAGAATTATTTATTTCATCTGCTGGTGTCGATTGAGGAATTACAGGTAAAGTTTTCCTGAAATCTCCTGCAAGTAATATTAACACGTTCCCATACAGTCTAGTGTTTCCACAAAAATCTTGTAATGATTGATTAAGAGCTTCAAGCGATTTTTTGTGAGTCATTGTGCATTCATCCCAAGCAATAAATTTGCATTTCTGCAATACTTTTCCCATGCCTGATGCTCTGGAAATATTGCATGTGGGAGTTTCAATGATTTGAATGTTCAATGGCAGTTTCAAAGCAGAATGTGCACTTGTTCCACCTGGTAACAATGTTGCAGCTATACCTGAAGACGCAAGAGCTAAGGCTATGTCATTTTGGGCTCGTACTGCTGCCAGAATCAATTTGATTAGGAATGTTTTACCAGTACCTCCGGGCGCATCTAAGAAGGTTTTTCCATCCCCACTATTGATAGTTTCATGATTTGATCATAAATACTTGTTTGCTCAATCGTTAGCTTAGAAAAATTTTATGAAACATATGAAAAAAGATCCATTATGTTGTAGTTTTGCTTGGGACGCACTTCTACATCAAATGAAGCAGTTGCAGAACGAGTTGGTGATGGCATGACCAACTGATTCAGAACTTAAGTTTGCAATTGCTATAAACACAAATCTT
The DNA here is from genome assembly GCA_019973975.1 of Trichonephila clavata. Lineage (NCBI taxonomy): Eukaryota > Metazoa > Arthropoda > Arachnida > Araneae > Nephilidae > Trichonephila > Trichonephila clavata. Next base: position 4,445 of record BMAO01030574.1, on the reverse strand, counting down.
CAATCATGTATTGTGTTATCTTTGTTGAGAACGTAGCACATCTGATGTTGCAGAATGTGACTGCTGTACTCCCAAATCTGCATCCTCAAGTCTAGCTGCTTCCTCAGCAGGTATTTGAGCCATTCTTTGTTGGCTTTGCTCATTCGCTGATGCCAGTTTTTCTTTAGTTTGATGAGCAATGACTCGTTGCACTGATTTTGCTTTGCGAGGATTGCGACCTAAGTTTGATTTTCGGCAAGGCATTATTTTTATGCACTGTAGCTGATTGACTGCACTTAAAAAGAAGGTTTAGTCTAAAACATATAAAATCGCAAAACATTAAAAAAAGGAAAAAAAAAAACTTGAACAAAAAGTAAAAATACTAACGAAATATTTAACTTCAAACATAAAGCAATCAATACAGCTCAATTGCGATGCAATGGGAAACAGAACGTTTCATTCCACTTGAACAAAGCACTCCAAAGAGGTCAACTTCACTATATAGTTTGAATTAAAATGAAAATTAGCTGAGAGAACAGAATTCTCACCAATACTGCTGAGAAATAAGAAACACAATTAAAAAACTAAATGAAGAACAATGAAAAAATAAACTATACATACACATAATCAACACTATTGCAAATGTCACGGGTCAATAGCAATGCAATGTATCATAAAATAATTAAGGTGGCTGTTTACGTTCAAAATGCAACAGACACTGAAATTTGATTGACTGAATTAAAAATAAGAAAGTTAAATTTAAAACATATAAAATCGGAAAACAATAAAGAAGAGGAAAAAATAAAAATACTAAAGAATATTTAACTTTAAGCGTAAATGAATCAACACAGATCAATTCCGAAGCAATGGGAAACAATATTTCATCCCACTTGAACAAATCACTCCAAACAGGTCAATTTCACTCCATAGTTTGAATTCAAAAGAAAATTAATTGACAGAACAGAATTCTCACCAATTGCACTGAGAAATAAGAAAAACAACAAAAAAAACTAAATGAAGGACAATGAAAAAATAAACTATACTCGCACAAAATCAACGTTATCGTAAGAGACACTGCTCAATAGCAATGCAATATATCACAAAATAATTAAGGTGAATGGCTACATACAAAATGTAAGACACCTGGAAGTATCATTAATGATGCAAATAACGTAATACAACCAAATCAAATTTGTGCATCGTTTGCAATCATGTATTGACCGTGACTGCTCTCCAACAGAGTTAGGGAAGAAATATAAATCACACATGGTTAAAGATATTTTGCATTGAATACACAAGGAAAATTCAAATATGAACATTGATTTAATATCATAAATCTTCGCCAAAGCATTGATAATAATCGAAGATTCTTACAATTTCCGAACATTATTAACAAAGTTCAGGGCATATCTTTAAAATTGAGTGGCTTAGCTATAGACATGGATTTCTTTTCACATGGAAAATTATTTGTGTTCTAGAGTAGGCAGACCAAACAAACATTTCTGCAACTGCAAAAATAAATGGAGCGATAGAAATTTTTTCTACCCAGAAGCATTATAAAATTAGCCCTTTGACCTCACATTCTCCAGAGCGGAACCATTTTATCAAATTTGGGTAATTTTATTTGCATATAATATAGCTTTTTAATTCAAATTAATATTGCAATTTTTGAAGTGAACACTTCTTTAGCGGCGTTGGGCATTTTTTTGTAGGGGAAAATCTTATGGGTTCGCATCACCGACATGCTCTGACTGGCGCACGCACAGTGTGCTCTTCGCCTTAGACACTTTTTGGATACGTGAAATCACGTGCGTTTGCGTCACCAACGTGCTTATAGCAATATATCTGTAGCTATACAGCTGATGGATAGTGCTGTGTATATCTTATAAGTGAAATTTAATGGATTGAGTGTAAAGTTCAATGTGTATATATTGTGCATTGCTCGTTGCGATTCCAAGAATGGGCAATACATATTAATGGTTGCCGTTTATATTTCTCCTGGAAAATCCTTGAGACAGACACTACAATTTTTATTCGAAAATTTGATGATTTATACAAAAGAAGGTTCTGAAATACTCGAAAAGAGATTTGGCGAAAAATATGATAATGTACGGATGATTTTAAGAGGAGACTTCAATATTTACTTTGCAGATGATAAAAATCTACCACTAATTGAATTTCTAAATGAAACACTTAATTTAAATATGGCCAATGATCGAAAACTCAGTACTACAAAATATAAAACGACGTTCGATGCGTTTTTTACACGATACTTAGATAAATTTGAATCAAACATATTCCTTTATTACTTTAGTTACCATAAGCCTATTGTATCTTTTTTAGAACAGATGAAATAATTGAAAGTACAAAAAGCCTAAGTATTGTTGAAGTTAATGATAACAGTATGCAAACAATTAAAATGTTAAAAATCAAGTACCATTAAAATCTGATGTGAAAACCAGATTGATGTTGAAAATTTTAATTCAAACATTATGAAATTTCAAACTTTAATACTAAGAGTTCTAAGTTTTCACTTCTATCGGCAGTCTCTATAACTGCCATTTTTTTTTATCCTTCTGTTAAAGACTGCCCTTCATTTATATGTTTTTGACTATTTTATGAACGTATTTATGTAATTTTGAAATTATTTGTTAATTACATATTATTTGCAGCCTATTGGCATTATCATATGAAATGAAACACCTGGTTGCCAATTCAGCACATACAACAAATAGAAAATAGGAGATGGCAACTTGGCAAGTTAATAGAATGATCGATTGTTGCGATAATACGCAAGAGTGCTATTATTTCTTATATATATATCAATGATTTGCATTTATTTTTGTTTATGGTTCTTTATTATATATTTTTCTGATTTTTTGATGAAAATCCTTATTTGGATACTTTTTTTGCTACTTATGTATTGGTAACATTATATGAAACGAAGCACCTGGTTGCTAATTACAAACATACAACACAGGAAATAGGGTTTGCCAACTTTGCGAATTATAATAGAGTTGGCGACTGTTGCAATTTAATACACAAGTACATGTTCTTTTATTTGAATGAATTTTTGTGTATTATTATTTACTTTTATATCCCTCGTCGCATACTTTGTGGTGCACTAGTCTTTTTAACCTGACTGAGCAACAGCAACATGTGGTACAGGAGGTATAAAATAAAATCATAAAAAAACATCAAAAATAAAATAAGGCTCAATATTTTGATTAAATTATTATAAACAGTTTCATACAAACACAAAATAAAAATTAGAAAATCTTTATTTCGTATTTCAGAGAGATATCAAACAAATTTTAAAAAATTGTCAAGAACAGATAAGAAAACGTTTTTGAGAACAATCCAGTGGATTAATTTTGCCACATTAATATATCAGGAACTGCAAAATAATAATATTTTGGCGAGGTCCTTTCATTTGCAGTACATGATCGAGGGGAGGGGACCGTAAGTACTAAATATAAAAAAAATTATACAATTAATTAAAAAGAAATTATTGGAGAGAAAGATAAAATAGATGCTACTAATATTCATAATATTAATTTCATTCCATCTAAGGAGATAAATGAAAACAAAAATACACAACTAACGAAAATTGCAGAAAGAAGAACTTACCTACCCTTATCAGTGCGAAGTTTCGATTTGTAAAAATATTAATAAGGAAATAAATAAATTTTGCGTGAAATTACTGAAAATGCAAGTTACAATTTGAAAGGAAAAATCATAAACACCCGGCAATAATACTTTACGAATGTTGCCAAAATTTCAAAACGAAATGTAATCCTAATGGGGTCGATTCATCACTAGAGGGCGCTGCAATCGTGGCTATAATCACGTGATTAACAATATGCGATCATGTAAACAAGTAACAGTTGATCATATGACACTTATGGTTGCGCGCTAACTTTCAAATTTGCAAACATTATTTTCTTTTTAGTACTTTAAATATTTTTAATATATTTTCTACTACTTTAGTTTAAGAAAAGAGACTAAATATATGTAGTTTTAGTTTACAGTATTAGATGTAAGTTTAGTTTATACTTCAATCCCTTGGCTTCGAATTTTTGTATACTTTTAGGCTTAGTTTATTTTTATTTATGCCCACCGCATTGTGATTTAAATAATTCTGCAGCGCTCTAATGAACAAATTGCTTCTGGAATATAAAGAAATCACTACTGTCACAAATTATGTTGTGAGCGAATTTTCCGAGAAAAATTCTTGCAGACTGTAAATAGGGAGTGGCTCGCCGAAACAAAGAATTGTTTTGGCTAGTCAGCCAGAACGATCAGTTAATACTTCGACTGTCGTGTGTGAATAGGAGGAGATACTAATGAATAATTACTTATTTGTATTTCTAGACACTGATACTTGTGTCTGAGTGATGAAAACCTTTCAAGATTTTTAAGCAAATTATATTTGTTGTCTCTGGCATTTCAAATATTCTTTTTAA